>BQNB010114609.1:0-21720 GCA_026074375.1 Tanacetum coccineum
TTTTCTTGATCACTTTTCTCACTATTTATGGATATATCCCCTTCGTAATAAATCTGACATGTTCGCCAGCTTTTGCGTTTTTGTAATTATGTTAAAAACCAGTTTAAATGCGAAATAAAAAGTTTCCAATGTGATCATGGTGGTGAGTTTAACAATAACCAACTCCATACATTCTTTTTAAACCACGACATTCAACTTCGTTTCTCTTGCCCAAAAACCTTTCAACAAATGGTAAAGCCGAACGGATGATACGTACCATCAATAATGTCACACGTACGCTCCATTTTCAAGCACACCTACCCTCGTTCTTTTGGGTCGAGGCCCTTCATATGGCCGCTTACCTCCTTAACCTTATCCCTTTAACCGCTATCAACAAAGAAATCCCCTTCAAAAGACTTTTTTCAAAAAGAACCTGACTACTCCCGTCTACGCACCTTTGGATGCCTTTATTATCCTTACATTCACTCGCCTTACAAACTTGCACCATATGCTACCCCATGTATTTTCTTGGTCTTTCTCGCTTACCATCGGGGTTACGTTTTTTCCATTATGCCTTGACCTTTTGAAAATCACATAAAATTCTCATATCTCTTCGCCTAATGTCACACTTCGATGAATAACCATATCCCCTACTGTAAATGACACTCCTCTCCTACGCCCATCCATACATACTAGTTTATAGGACATTAGTCTTCTCTAGCTGCATAAATCAAATAACGATACTTTATCCTACTAACAACCCAAACCCAAATTCTACTACTTCCGAACCTATTCACACCACTATAGCCCAACATCTCATGGCCTACAACACCCATCCCACCACTTCTTATCATACCAAACCCCAACAACTACCGACCCAAAATAGTTACCCAAACAGCCCCATTGCTAACCTATTACATCACACCCCTAATGCCAGCCCATTAGCTCACTACCAGCCTACCATCCAGTTAGCCCAATCACCTACTATATCCAACCCTTCACAGTCCTACCTTAACCTTTGGGTCAAACGCTCCTATTAACTGAACACCCTGAACTCACCAAATGGTCACTATGTCTTAATCGAACATTGGCAAACATGTCACTCGTTTATCTCTCCATACGTTGTTAATTTCTCTTATCCCTAAATCTCCCTTTCTTGCTCTAAAAGATCCTCATTCGTGTAATGCTATGTATGATAAGTATAACGCGTTAGTTGAAAATGGTACTTGGATTCTTGTATCGCGGCCCCCTGGTACTAACCTGGTTTACTCTATGTGGTTGTTTAAACATAAGTTTCATGCTGATGGTACTTTGAGTCGCTATAAGGCACGTTTGGTTGCTAAAGACAGTAGTCAACAACTTGGTGTTGATTTTGATGAGACTTTTAGTCTGGTTATGAAACCAGCTACTATTTGCATGGTCCTTAGCCTTGCCATGTCTTGTAAATGGCCAATTCACCAACTTGATGTTAAGAATGCTTTTCTTAACGGTGATTTATCTAAGACTGTGAACATGCATCAGCCTCCTTGGTTTGTTGACTCTCGGTACCCTAATCATGTTTGTCATTTGCAAAGATCTTTATATGGACTAAAACAAGCACCTCGTACTTGGTTTTATCATTTTGCAGGTTATGCCACACGGGCCGGATTTTATCATAGCCGTTGTGATTCTTCATTATTTATTTATCAACATGGTTCTCATGTTACTTATCTTCTTTTATATGTGGATGATATTATTCTTACAGCTTCTTCTACAGCACCGCTTTAGCATCTTATAGACTATTTTCATCATGAGTTTGACATGACTAATCTCAAGGCACTCAATTAGTTTCTTTGTATCTCTGCTGTGAGTCACTATACAATTCTATTTTTATCTCAGCGGAAGTATGCTCCTTAACTTCTTGAGCGTGCTCACATGGTTAGATGTAACCCTTCTCGGACATCAGTTGATACGGAGTCCAAACTGGGTCTGGACGGGGTCCTTGTTAAGGATCCTACTTTATATCGCAGCATTGCAGGGGGAATTCAGTATCTCACATTTACTCATCCAGATTTATCTTATGTAGTTCAACAGATTTTCCTTTATATGCTTGATCCGCGGGAGTCACACTTTGCTGCTCTCAAACGTATTTTGTGATATGTTCAAGGTACTTTGGATTTTGGTCTTCACTTATATGCATCTTCCACTACCTCTCTGGTTGGTTATACGAATGTTGATTGGGCGGGTTGCCCATCAAAATGAAGGTTTACTTTAGGATATTGTGTATTTTTGGGTAATAATTTATTATCTTGGTCCTTTAAACATCAGCACACTCTCTACCGCTCTAGTGCCAAAGCAGAATACCAAGGTGTTGCTAACGTTGTGGTAGAGACTTCATGGCTTTATAATTTACTTCGTGAGTTACATTCTCCTCTATTGACTGCCACTCTGGTTTACTGTGATAATGTTAGTGTTATTTACATGTCTGTCAACCCTGTTCAACACTAATGGACAAAACATATTGAGATCTGTATTCATTTTGTCCAAGATATGGTTACCGCTGGTTAGGTTAGAGTTCTACATGTGCCTTCTCACTATCAATATGCTGATATTTTCACCAAGTGACTGCCTTCGGCTTTGTTTGAAGACTTTCGATCTAGTTTGAGCGTATGACCTCCTCTCGCTCCAACTGCGGGGGCGTATTAGTTGGTATATATTGGTATCATATATATTATTATTTGGTAATAGTCCCATGTGTATGTATTAGGCCTAGCCTGAATGATAGTCTAGAATCCTCTTTGCAATTATATATATTTGGTTGTTTGTTAATGAAAATCAAGGAATTATTAACCTTTCAATAAATCCATCAATGTTAGTTAAGGATGGTGTTTAGAGTTATTTTCTTAAGATGGTTTTAGGATTAAGTTTTTAAAAGTGCTCGTTGTTTAAGTCTTGGCATTAGCTGGTGGTGGTTGATATCCTTAGCATTGTGTTCGATCATAGATGCATAAATGATAATTAAGTTCCTTTAGTTTCAATGTTTTCATTTCTGAATTATAAGCTAAAATAAGGTTTGATATATGTGAAAGAAATCAGGTTTGATATCTTGTACATCTCCATATCGTTGTACCTAATAATTATTCAGATAATTGTATGACAACGATCACAATTCATGCAGCTAAAATAACTACCAATATCTAGATATAACTGTAGCAAGACATAGTCATAGATAAGACTAACTAATATCACAGTAGAGATCACATAATGATATCTAATACGGGTTTTTTTTCTAAAGTAATGTTTCGAACATATTTTACACTTATAACACATAAGGTCTTATTTCTACACATTGCAGACCCCACAAAAAATTTACTTCTATGGAACTACAGCATTTGTTGAAATACACACACAAACACCATGGGATTATTATGTCATATTACATGATGAACTATATTATAAAGAATAAATTACAAGCAAGACAATTATAACATCAAATAGGATCCCATAAACCCAACCAAGGCATGGTTCTAGAAGCACAATCTAGATCTTTATCATACTAAATACACCACCTGCATACTAAGAGCACATGTAAAAAATAAAGAATAACCTAATCTACAATCAAATAATCAAACAACTAGCATAAGAGAGAGGGGTGGAAAGATGGATGAACATTTTTTAGAGAGAGAAATGAAGAGAGAGAATTATTAATTAACAGGTACATGAAAAATAACACAAACCAACACATTCTTTCCAAGGCATAAGAGAGGTGGTATAAATTACAAATCTTATTGCCGACCACAGTCATTGAGCATGGCACTCCATTGGGTCCTTGAACCTTTCTACCTATTCTAGGTTATACAAAAACATAAAAACTACGAGTCCTATCTCTACGAATATTAAAGCAAGTATTCGATAAACCATTTCGGTATTACAAACAATCTCAACACCCCCCCTAAGGAAGGTCACTCCATTTTACAAACACTCAATCCTAGCATACTATGCTTGTCTTCAGTCTTTAAACTTCAATGATTAACTTATGATATGTAGTAGTAAACTTTTATCTTTAGCTTCTTGAGATGATCAACCAATCATAATTTCCTTATCTTGCCAACCTTGTGATGAATTTTCCAAATCTTGTCTTGTACATTGGTGAAACCTTACCGGACTGACAGCTCATACTTTGCTAATTCTTTGACTTATGAAAGCTTTAAATACACAATAATTTCGTTAAAGAGTAACACATAACTTTACACACATCGTCGCAATTCGAAAGAAGTGATGATGACAGTAATTCCGAAGTAGCGAAAGTCTTCGGCAAACATGTACTTGAGACTTTCAATATTGATCTCTTAATAAATGTCGAGTTGCAGTATGAAGCATGAAGGCCTATTAGAAATCTTTGAGTCAATTGAACACGAGGTAACCTTCAATGGTCCATTCTATTTATTTGAATACGACAATAAATTACAATTAGCAATTGAAAAGTTATGCTGAAGGGAACTAACATATGGTCTTATGAGAGTCATGCTCGTGCTTATGAGTTAGAATACAACCTTTTAAACGAATATGGATTTGTCATTCGCTCGTGTTTGGTTGGAGTAACCTTTGAATCTGTGAGGATCGACCTGTGATCAGGTAGATTCAATTTAAGAAGAATATCCTTGATAGGATTTTCAACTGAAGTATTGAATCTTTCTAACACATATGCATTAGATTCATCATACTCAGCATGTTCTCATTACCGGAACGTTTCAAAGCAGACATCACGATAAGAGTAAACCAGCGAGTTACTATCTCACCGATTAAAATAAAAATTGATTTGAAAAATCAATCGATGTGTCACTTGCTAAAGTGTTTTTACGACACTTTGAGAGTTTTAAGCATTTCAAATTCATCAATCGTAAATTCATAGTCTGGACCGAATCGATATCCAGTGTCACAAGTTTGATCCATATAGGATCTCACAAGTCACCTACCGCAGAGCTTGTTTGATGTTGGCTCTGGAAGGATTTCCATCGTTATTGTGATTACTTTCGTATCACTCTGATGTTCTGGCAAAATCACAAGGATAATGCGTATGACTCTTAAGTTATTACTTGTTTTCATAGTGTTTGAGCAACAAATATATTTGAACAGTGTTCTAGTGAGATTTATAGATGATCTCTTTTAGCTCTAGACTTAATAGTGCACATTTGGTTTTAGTAATCAGAGGCTGGAGGGGACTGCCACCTTTTCAATACCAACTAACTCGAGGTGAGAAAATCGACAGAAATGCATGTAATCTTCATGAGAAAGGAAACAAGAGTCTTTTAAGAGACCTTGAGTGGCTAAGGAGGGTTGTGCTTCGCATCACTATGTACATGATGATAGTCTTCAATACCAGACAACAACTTAGTGTTTTTGATAGCATATGTATTGACCCAGTTTCTGCTTAAGTGTAAGGAGGGCTTCTTTCTTTTCACCCTTTATCTTAACTTTTCTTTTTCATTCTTCAACCCCTTCAATGCTTACTGAGACTTCATAACTAACACCTTGTTGGGTTTGTTCTAGTGCTAGCTCTGTCTCAGTTGGCATTATTCCTTTTTTCTCACTTTACTCCTTTTTTATATCATACCTAAGGACTTCTATTCTAACTAATGGAATGTTCATGGGCAGATCCCTCCAGTTCTGGCTGGATCATGGGAACGAACACCTATACCTAACCACCTTATAACTCCAAGTAATTAAATGCATGGTCTGTCTTTTGGTATTGTTCACAGACTTAAAACCATTTGAAAACATCAATCAAGGTACGTTGATATAAATCAAAACATTTAGTACCTTGATGGTTTTACTTTTCAGAAATGTTCCCACTCAACATGTGCATTGATATTCGAAAATGTTTAGCACATACGAGGAAGGAGTTCACACATGAGTCTTTAAGATCACATTATACAAGTTATATATATTTTAATCACATTTTCTCCCCTTATCAAAAATGTCAAATCTCTTGATATTTTGGATATCAATTGATTCAAATATGTATGAAAATTATTTAGGGAGAAAAATGTTCTAATTATATATCAAGCCTATTATTTGGAATATTTTAATGCTCCCCCTCAAATTTTGAGGGAATTATATGGTGTTTGAGTACGTTAATTTGATTTTTTTTTTAAATTTACTAAGAAATTCTTGAAAATTCATACTCAAACACTATATAGGCCTAATTATAGTCTACACTACATAGTCACATATTCACAAGATTTATTAATTACGAGAGAATGGCCTGTGGAGTAGGACAACATATGACAAAGTCATATTGTCCATTCAAGCAGCCTGAAGTCTTCTCCATAATCTCTCCCACCAACAAAATTTCTCTAAGTTCCTTATTAACCTTCTTTCAAAGAGTTATTGATCGATCACCTTGATCATGATGCGAGATCTTTTCCTATCTAGTTAACTCCATATCCTCTTTGGCAAGTAATCCACCCTCAGGTTGGAAGAAATATCATGAAGAACACTTCGAACAGATGTGAGTGTGCCGTCACAGAACTTGTAGAGTTCATCCGAGCGTATCAACCTGTTTCTTTTGAGCTTGTCTAGATAGATGATTCCTTAAGGATTGTTGTATGCAGTGTGTGGGGTCTTGTTAGAGATGTCAGATCTGAATGTCTTAGGCTTGGTGATATTAAGCTTCTTCTGGTAGCTTTCGACTCCCAGTTGAAGGTCTTTCACCCGCTTCTGAATGACAACACATCTGGTGAACATTTGTAATGCCACATTCAAGTCGAAGATTTCATCTCTTTCAAGATTTGAGATTTTATTTTGAACTAAAAGAAGTAGAATGTCTTCAATATCACGCAGATTAAGTCTTGGGAAGTCACCTTCCTTAAACTTGTAGAGCTATTGATCTTATCTTCGAACTTCAATCTCCTCCAAATAGGCATAATCATACCACTTCATAACTTTAACATGGGTTACTGCAATGATTCTCTTTGTAGAGTAAACAACATGTTTGGACACCTAGTGGCTTGCGAATGCATAGATACAACCAGCGTTTTTGTCTCAATGGACTGCGATTTTTCACTCTAACTAAAACTATGAAACTCTGACAGCGTTTTGGATGGTATCGTGATTTGTCGTTGCGTTTTGATCAGAGTACTAATTAATACAAATAATGCTATGCCATAAACAAACAAAACTACTTGGCCAAATCTAAACTTGGTTGCGTTTTGCTACCCACAGCCAAACAAAACCGAGTCAACTCGGTTATTACCGAGTTGACCCGGTTAACTCTAATGAGTCCATTCAGAAATGAGATACAACAGTCAAACATGATTAAACCAAATCAACAACATATCATTACAACAACATCAACCCAACAGCTACATCAATCAAATCCATCATCTAAAATCCTAACTCATCGTCATCGTCACCTATCAACAACAAATCAATCTCCAATCTACTCCATCTCCTCTCATCCAATACAAGACTCGAATCTAAATGAAACTAAGATCTCAGATTAAGTTTTCGTGTGCTCATAATTAATTCATGAACTTCATAGAGATCAAGAACACGAAAATAAATCTCATTATCGATCTTTGTTGAGCAATGCCCCTTTTTCAATATACGAAATTACAGAAAGATTATTAACAATAATGTTATAATCAATCTGTGTTTCGATTTAAGACTCACAATACAAATTAATAGCCTACCCGAGACCTCTTTTACGAGATCTAAAGCCCAACACGTCCACTTCAAAATTCAATTTGATATAAAAATAATTGATAAAGAAAAGGGCTTGTGGTACAATTGTTTTGTTTTGGATTAAGTTTAGATCTTTCATAAAGGTGTATCATCACATGTTTGTTGGCTGTAGCTAAACCAAGAAGGTGGGATTTTGATTCGATCTAAGAGGATGGAATGGGTTGGTGTTTGCGTTATTGGTTGGATAAGAAAATCTCAAAGATTTTTTTGTGTGGCTGCGTTATAATGTGTATAAGGGGTAGGTTAAATATGAAATATTGGGATTTCACCTCTTACATATATCCCAAATAAGTGTTGAACGGAATCCGGTTATACTTAGTGAATGATGGGTCGAGTATAACTTATTCTGAGTGGGCCGAGTTTTACTAATTGATGATTTGGGCCGAGTCTTCTATAGCTTAATTGAAACCATGGGCTGAGATTGTGAAATGTGGGCCGAATGTTGATTAACTGATGGACTTAAGCCTTATCGTACAAATATGGGCCATGTACAAGGTGTTGGGTTATGTTTTTTATTATTTTGGGTTGTTGCTATTGGATTAGCACGGATATGATGATTGAGCCGGGTACAAAAAACGCTTTCACGTCAAGTTTAATTAGACAAATGTGGATTCGTTAATGACAATTCAAAATACCATTTGTTTTAGTTTTAACGACATTCCTTGTAACAACAACACAACAAACAATATACAAAACACTAAAACTCCCGAAAAGATACCTTAATGTCAAACGTCTAAGATAAGATTCGAAATGACAAGAGATCATGCGGTAGTTTATTTAGTACCCATATTTGAGTTTTGAAGTGGGTTTCCAGAAAGCGTCTACTTTTGTACATCAACGAGACTTCATCCACTACTTTCAACCCTTACCTTAAACCTAAATCTAATCGATTGATAACTATGCTTGAACGTATACATTTATGATTGATACTTGAATTATCTAGTTACAGACAGTCAAGGGCGGTTATGGGTGAATACCTGTATACCTAATCTACTTAAAGAGTTACAATTTTAGTACTCAGTGTCACACGCAAAAGCCGATGTGGATAATTTTCAAGAGGTGATGTACTAATTATACTTTTGATGTTGGGTATATGGTACTTAGAGGCTTTCCTCTGCACCGTTCTTCAATCTACAACAATGCAAGCTTAAGTAACAAATTTAGGGGATTCTACTTCATTTTCAAGTTTGGTATATCGGGTTTACTTCACCAAGTGGTCACAGCAATAGCCGACAGAATACAGTTTTGGGTAAGTTAGCCAAGAGAGTTTAAGGTGTAGATGTGATCAGCCACACCCACGGAATATTTGAAGCTACTGAACGTCAATGATACTTCACAGTCTCAGCAAAATCTTTCAAAGTTCTTCAATGTCTTTCATAACTTTTCAAGATTGGTATTCTTAGTGACAAGAACTTCTCCTCGTTATATGGTTGTAACGCGTCAATGGATGCTTTTCCAGAGTCAAAACCATCATGGGGGAATGCGTGTACTTTGATACTTTGATGTTATCAGGTCAACTTCCAGGGGGAAGTTGTTTATACTACTTCACTTAGTATGATTTGTGAAGTATTATGCATGTGTGAGAAGAATTGTTTGTTGATTTCTTTTTGTCATGTTCCCCGAACGGATAATTAACTCAGACCGAAGTCATGATACCATATAGAAGCAATTAGATGTGTGGGTTTGACTGATTCTTCTACTAAATTCCGCTGTGCCACTTTTATATGTCAATTGTTAGAAAATCGCTCAATGCTACATCAACACGTTTTGCCCAAAATACGGATGTTGGTTTATAGGGGGAAGCTGATTTAGAAAACTTCGCCAAAAAGGGAGTCTATGAAAGAAAGCTTTTAAAGACATGTTGCATAAGTTAGGGGGGAAGTTAATCCAACTCATGCATACTACAATGGTTCCAGAACAAGTAAAGAAAAAGAAGATCCAAGCTGGAGTACAAGTTTCAAGACTAAAGACAAAAGAGCGTCATCTTCAGCATTGGAAGCGCCTCAGATGTCATTTTACTTTGTTGTATTTGTACTTGTTAGAACATGTAAGAATTCCGTATGCCCCCTATATTGGGGGAAGATTGTTAGCCATAAAATATTTCGGCTAATACGGGAATTATATAGTATTACATTAGCCCTGAACACGCATGGACAATAAATGTCAAGTGTAGTAATAATCGTGTCCCGGGCGATATATATCCCCTCCATACTTCCATGGAAGGGTGATGATTCATTTTACTTGTAATAAGGTGTGTGTGTTTCTCTCTTTAGAATACACACATCTTTCCTTTCTCTCACTAAATAACATGGCTAAACTTTGTTTCAGTCCTCCATGACCTCGTACGGATCATGTGCCTCTTGTATGTGAATCTAGTATGGGTAACAATGTGCAAGCCGCATCAAGCAGTCTTGAAGTATAAAGCCCAAATATCTGAAGTACATAACTAATTCAAAACCGTAACACCAAAGTCAATTAAGTTCTGGATGTCACAATTATTCCCTCTAAGTAGTCGAAATGAAAACACCTAAGTCAACTAAGTGCTAAATGTACTCAATTCAATTATCTGTAAATACTGTACTAACTTTAAGGAATCATCATACTTATCAAACCTATGTGTACCTCTTTTGTCAACTATTCTACTCTCTTTTTAAAAAAATAAGCTTAGTGATTAACCGTTTAAGGAAGCATTTATTGAATCAGTAACAAATCTTCTCACGCTTAGAATAAATCTTCTTACAACACTTCCCCCTAGTATCTTAAATGATACATACTTGAAGTCACAAGATATCTCTACCCCCATGTAGTTGAAATAGTACACCCGAAAGTAACAAGATAAACATTGATTTTCTCTGCGGTTATGGCATTTGTCTTCCCAAAATGACCTAAAATGAGAATAGGGTATGAATTCTATCACGTGTACTCATTATCTTTCTTGTATATCTATTCACCCCCTTTGCTGGTTTTTCGAGAGATAAACCTCGGAATCAGCAAAAACCTAGTACGCACAATATACTTTATATCGTGTTTAGAAGAATTGATAAGCTTAAAAAAAAATCATTCCATGAGAATCAACTAAGTCTTAAATTGCAAATAAGTCCCTAAAGTTTGAAACAAATGACATATAAAGCTCTTATAGTTAATATAAATTAACTCCCCTTGAAATTGTGATTCGTCATTATCAAAAACTTTATCTGTTTATTCCGTGACTTATTTTGAAAGACCGTTTTAAAAGATTATTGGATGACACATTCTCCCCCTCAAATGATTAAACCCCGTTTTCCCCTATTTAAAGGAGTTGTTGTCAATGATTGAGTGGTCGAATTGTCTTTGAAAATCTTTTGTGATTACTGTGAAAACACTGATTAAATAGATGAAGCCAACTTTTTACCAATAAAAATATAGATTTCTCTTATTTTTGACAAAATCAAGCACAGACACATACAATTAATTTTATATAGGAAGCACGTGTTGTGTTGCACAGTAAACAACAAGCCTTTGATGGACATAAAGTAAACCCATGCCCGAGAATAAATTCCTGTTTAGAAAGGTCAAGTTTCCTTTTTACGAAATACTTGCTTTAAGATGATGACCGTAATAACCACCCAAGATTTTCATCAAATGCAAAACCTATTTTACTAATGATCAGACAATTATACGGGGAAAATTTTTTTGCTTTATTAATATTAACTTGGCATTCCAATATCTCAAGTATACAAAGTAACTTGCATAAAATAACAAAAGTAAGACGAGCTCAACGCAACCTATCTATGGCAATCATGTCTTCATATATGTCGAGCAAATATCATAAAATGTTAAGTCAATATCTTAATATCATTATTACAAATTACATTATTCTTATAATGTATCATTCGCAACGTTATATCAAAACGGGAGCGTTTAAACATTATCGTATACCTCTATACCCTAAAAGTCCATGAAGGGTTAATAATATCTAAAGAGAATGAAACAAGCTACTAAAGCAATATAGCATAGTAATATAACATTCATTTGAATTATAAACTCCCTCCAAGTCAAGTACAGAGTTTTTAAAGGCACAATTTACAAGTCCATTAAGCATGACATCTAAAATAGCTTTTTACCTCCGTTTTTGTTTCTTAATTTCTCACATCACTTATGTACAAAGCTACTACACTCATATACATTTGTAAACCAAATTATTCTAATTCTATAAACTATTCATGACCATTTTTACACACAAAACCCTAATTCAAAACATCAAAACCCTAACCCGAGCTAAATACTACACCTAAGTCCCGTTTCTTTTTCTGTCTTCGATTTTATCCATTTTAAAACCTCAACCAACTACTCAAATAAGTTTGTAATAACTTATTTAAAAACTATTTCAAAATCCTATATCATCATCTCATATCCTTATACAAAAATTGAATCCAGAAACCCAAAACATACCTAAATGGATCACGTCGACTTCGTTTACTCAATTTTAAACCCATTTAAACCACCACATTAATCAAGTGCCATTTTAAACTCATGATATGAGTTTTGAACAATCCATAAAATATAATTTTCCCTAGCAGTGGTACAAGAATTATACGCTAGAAAACCCCTAATGAACCTATACGTGCCCTACATTTTGACGGCGCGGCTTATTTATCATCTTTCCGACCCATTTTAACTCAACCACTTACCAACTCTTGATTATAATCCTTAACATATGCCGATGAAACATTAACCAAACATTCCAAATCAAGCTTACATGAAATACAGCTTTGAAAACTCAGGAAACCCTAACGAACTCATAAAGACCCGCGACCATTTCCTAGCTCATTTAAAACCCATTTAAAACTCAAAACCCTGTGCAGCAACGCTCCATGACCAGCTACTTGACCCTCCTAAGCAGCTTACCCACCTGCTTTAGCTTTCCTTTGGTCCAAATTGAAGCCACATGACCCCCTTGATGACTCATTTTAGCCGCGACATCATCTAAGGCCTCCAACACCTCCACTCTAGTTTATAGACCTACACACTCTTAATCTAGACTTCACACATCATCTAATAGCATATACACATGTCTAAGATCAGACCTTGAAGCATGCTTAACCACCTTACCAATCCATCGCCTATAATAGGAAGCAAACCCTCCATCATCTTCATATCCCCCACTTCTTCTTTCTATAACCCAATTGAGCAAACATTCTCTGCTCCATATGATCCTAGGATCATCTAAGAAGATCATTCAAGCAAATCTTTGAAGATTTGAAGCCCCGGGAACAAGATACAAGCGTACGAGTGGAAATACTTACCGAAAAACGACCCATTCTACCATTTTTGGCTCCTTGAAGCTCAAACCAGGTTTCTAATGATTATACTATTCTCCTAGCACTCTTATAAAGTTTTCATATGGGATCCATACATAACCTCTTGTTAAAGTTTCATAACTCAATTCATGCTCATTTTCCATTTTGATCCAAAACCGTACACCCGAGTTTTTCTTAAAACTAAATGTCATAATGGTTAAATGTTGTTATAATCTATCCTAGCATGCTTAATTAATTTTAAAATAACCACTTTATTGATTATAGAAGGAATTTGAACTTAAAACCCGCGCGTTTACGTTTGGAAACCCTAATTTGACCCGTTTTGCCTCCTAGCTTAACGAATTGTTATTTTAAACTTGCGTTGCATTAAATCTTCATATTTTAGTTTATTATAACTTATAAATGTCTATTGAAATGTTAAAAGAAGCTTGCATGGCAATTTGGACATGTTTTGTAATTATAATCCATGCAAGGGGTATATATCGTAACTTTCAGAAACTTATAACTAAAAGGACTGAAAATGTCATTTTATCAAAGTTATAACTATAGGGGTCTATTATGTCACTTTCCAAAGTACAAGGTTTACTTTGTATATCTTTTAAAGTCAAAGGACCAAACTCGTAAAAGTGCAAACCCCAAGGGTATATTTTGCCACTTTTCAAACTCAAGGGTCTAAAATGTAACATTTTGAAAAAGTATAAAATCATGTTTAAAACCTTACAAGACATAACTTTAATTAACGCTTCTCGTGCTTAACATTTCCAGATATTAATCAAAACACTTAAAACCGATTATATCGTATCATAATACTAGGGAGCTTCATATTAAGAGGTTTCATCTTGGTATTACGTTCTGACTGAGTTGTTGGGTTTACGATTTAAAGTGCCCTAGCTCCTCAAACGTTTACTAAATGACTTCTGAATTATGATGGCCCGAACGGTGATACAATAATTCCAAACTCTTCAATCAAACTCATAACTCTTAAAACTAAAGTTCTAGAGTACAATCTTCCTAAGACTCAACATATTTACTCAGGTTGCGTGACGTGGCTATTTACTATCATTTTGCTATATCAACCTTCCCCGGTTAAGATTGTGATAAGGTCGTCAGCTTTCATTTTGGAATATTTATTACATCTACATATCAGGTGAGTTCATAGCCTCGCCTTTCAATCTTTTGAATGTTTTATAAACCCGCGAGGGGGATACATGCTCAATTGTTTTTAATATATACAAGTACTTAAAACCGATATTGTGAGTTCATAGCCTCGCCTTTCAATCTTTTGAATGTTTTATAAACCCGCGAGGGGGATACATGCTTGTTACAAACTCTTTTACATACTCATTTATCTTATAACAATGTGATTACTTTTCAAAGACTTAATGAATTCATAATCTCACATATCTTATAAACCCGTGACACCTACTATAAAATCATGAATGCAAGTGTTATGCTAAACTATATGCTATCCTGATATATTATTGCCTAGGTACATGGAAATATCTATTTGGGTAGTATCTCCCAATATCTCTTTAATATCTCTTTATCTCTTTATGTGATTCATGAGTTTAGGGTGATAATACTGTTCACTATGACAATAATGTTCTTCATAACTTCATAAGCTTAGGGCAATAATACTGTTTTCTATAATAATTATACTCATTGCAGTTATTACATACTTAGGGGGTTGTAACAACATAATTTCAACAATTTTATTATAAACCTATGAATTTCACTCAACCTTTGTGTTGACCCTTTCTATGCATGTTTATCTCAGGTAAATGAGCAACTTATGGCATGGAGTGGCATGGACTCGAAGATGGCTAAAACTTGTTATCATTCACATTTTATGTTTCTAGATTTTGGGACATGCCTTTGTAAAACTTGTTTGAAATGATTGATACGTATTTTTTGAACAAATGTCTCTTTGGGTCGTTTTCTATGATTATGTTTGTTGTTTCCATGAAGTAATACCCCAGATTAGCTTCTGTGCCTATATGTAAAAATGGGGGTGTTACAGATTGGTATCAGCGCCCTAGGTTATAAAGAAAACAAGGTCCAAAACCGGGAACTATAACCACATTTCTTTTCTAGCCATCAAAGTCCTCCGTGCCACTACAATCCGGATCAGTATGTAAAGATACATAATTATTATACTATATTATATCATAAATAACTTATGTTATTTACAATTAGGTTGTTAACAGAACGATGTCTTCTTCCCCACCACTCTTTTTACTTCCGATATTGAGGATGCTTGTTCCCTCTCATGAATATTCTTAAATTACTTCTGTGTCAATCAGATTATTTTCCAGCTTCATTGGGATTTGCAATCTTTTAATCTCTTCTCGGAAAACTCTTACGGATAATTGATCTCCACCGGTGTTCTCATCTTTCTACATTAATACTTTATTTGAGGAAGTACAAGCATTTCATTCTAGGAATACCTATTTCATCATCAGATCATATTACTTCACCAGCTATTTTAACTCCATCTCCGATATTACCACCATCACTACTATTTGATCCTTGATTTTTCTTTATTTCCATGAAAAAACTTTACCACCTAAGAAGCAAATCCATTCCCATCTTCTTCCTCAAACTTACGTTATCTAATTCATCCCGGAATCGCAAACCCTATGATTTGGTATCACCATCTTTCTCAGTTTATACTCCTACCCCACCTTAGGTATTTGAAATAGGAAAATGTTCAGATAAGATATATCTGAAACATCATGAGAAACAAGTCGAAGATATCTTGAATTACTTAGATGAACTCTCTTTTCACCGCATTGAGAGAATGGATTAATAGTAACAAACTAAAGACTGAACTCAAGAAAATCCGTACTTAGTTAGGGCAAAAGGATAAGATTTCCCCTGCTTACTATAGAATTTCCAATCTTGAACAAATCATTGAGAAAATCCAAGCTCGTCACCAAACAGACCAGGAGGATCTTTAGGATGTCATCTACCGGCTCAGAATCGACAAAACTTATAGAATAGTTATAGCTTGATCCTTAGTATGGGATGTGTGGTAGTAAATAAAACGCTTGTCAAATCTTGGACTATGCTACAGTAGAAGGCAAGTTATTTTATAAAGGCAACTCCCGTTAGTATCTTATTGTTTTAACTTATCTCTCCTTCTTCATCATTTCCACCATTGACATATTTTCTAAATCTTCTTAATTCATAACTAAAACCCTACTCCTTTTATGTGCTTAAATATCAATTAAATGAAGATATTCTCTTTAAGCATTTTAAGCATCACATTTTCTTTTAAGTATTACTTTTCAAAACTTGTGATGTCATTCTTACTACGCGTTATCTTGTGTTGATAGAATGCCTCCCAAAAGGGACATCAAATCTGAAACCACAGCCTTATTTGGATGCACATCTGGCATACTGATTGCTGATTTTACATGCAGCATGGAAGCACAGATTGCTGCCATGACAAGTGCTAGCAATCCCAATAGGAACACTAGACCTAGAGAAATTCTTGTAGCAAAAAGAGGAAACTACAAAGAATTCATAAACTGTCAACCTTTCTACTTTAATGGAACGGAAGGAGCTGTTGACCTCATCTGCTGGTTTAAACGTACTGAATCAGTATTTTCTCATAGCAAGTCTTGCGCCTGGAGAACAGCAGTGACATTTTGCTACTGTAAATTGGTACTTTAACTGATTGATGCCTTGTCATTGGTGGAATGATTATGCCAGCCTATGGGGAATAGAGAAGCTAAATCAAATCACCTGGACTAGTCCTTAAACTGAAGTCAAGAAAATGGAAGACGAATTTTACAACTTGGTTGTGAAAGGAAATGATCTTAAGACTTATATTAGGATATTTCAGGAATTAGCCATCTTATGCCCAAACATGGTATCAAACGCCGAGAAACTATTAGAAGTATTCATTAGTAGATTACCCAGAAGTATTGAAGGAAATGTTACTGCCTCGAAGCCTCAAACTTTGGAGGAAGCCATCAACATAGCCCAAAGGTTAGTGGATCAGATAATAAAGCATGATTCTGTGCAAGGAGCTAATGATCGTAAGCGAAAGCTTGAGCATAATGGAAACATCATCAACAATAACTATTAGAATAACTATAACAATAACAATCGTAACAATGATTACCACCAATAACAGCATAAAAGACAAGAAGCCTTCAAGACTTATGCTGCTACCAATGGGTATACTGGAAACCTACCCTTGTGTAAAAGATGTAGACTACATCACACGGGACCTTGCAGTGTCAAGTGTCAGGTTTGCAACAAGATAGGCCACCAGACTAAGTACTACAAAAACAAAAGACCAACCACTAGAAACGATCTACAAACAGTATCCGTAATTTGTAATACCTATGGAAAGAAAGAACATTATGCAAATCAGCACTCAAAAGCAAATAATTAGGCCACAAGAAAGCATACTTAGAGATGAGCTTGCTTTTGTTCACTTTAGAATTCCTACCCTAGAAACAACTCTCGAGGATATTCAAGTTTCATTAGAATCTTCTTCAATCTGAAAACCCTAATCATCAAGCTACAATCCTTGTCATTTGTTACTTTTATCTAGAATTTTACTACGAGATACGTAGCATAAGTATCAACTCTTTTTAGAGTTTCATATGTAAAGCTATCCATGAAATAATAAAGTGATGATTCCATTACATCTTGTTATCTGATGATATCAAAACTCGACATTATTTGTCAATTCCATCGATTCTATTATGTTCAAACTCTGAATACTCCCCTCATACCTTTGCAACATAAATTTTCATCCTCGATTATATGGGCGTCAGTACAATCAACATCTCAATATTATCTAACCATTCATGATCATATCATTTTCTACACATTACCATATCGTGTTTTTATGCTTAGGTAAGACGATTTATGATCATCTTATTGAAATGAATTAGGTCACTTCTTCATTTGAATAAGGAAATTATAAATCTCCGAACTATGAATTTATAAATTCTCAGTTACAAGGAGTTGAACGCTTCTTTTTGTAAGTGACAAATTATAAATAAGTAGGCTTAAGTATATAACATACGTACAAACAAGTTTCTTTCAATCCGTTTGTACAAACAATTCCTTAATCATTATCATTATTACCTTCATTATCATTATTACCTTCATCATCTGTTCATTTCAAAATCTGTATCTCACGTGATTAGCAACTCTCTTACAAATTCATAATCATTCCTTGACATTACTCATTCCATGATCTCCGTATTCTAAAATTTTCTGTTATATTCTGCAACATAATAACAAGGAAACACACAAGAATCTATACAATGTCAAATGATTTCAATACCACTAGGTATGAAAATTTTGACAAAGACTTGTGATAGCATTCTTATTCGATGTTGACTTTTAAAGGTTAATGAATAACGATTCTTTACGATCACAGTAGCACAGCAGAAGCATGGTAGGCCCATAACCCACAGGTTTCATAAATCAAAGTATTTCATCACCCAGGTTCTATCAGAATCTGAAGAAATTCTATTGGCTGTCATCAAGAGGTGTAGTCTTGAAAATAAGTAGACGTGTGAAAGGAGGTAATTATAATTATGGTGTACAACATAATTATAAATGCATCACACACGTGAACTTGTGACCTTGATTAGCCTAACCTAAATTCATGCCCAGTACTTACATCTATTCACTAAAACTTTCAATTAAATCTCGGGACGAGATTTCTTTAAGGGGTGGAGACTATAACAACCCAAGAATTTTCATCAAATGTAAAACCTATTTTACTATGATCATAATTGTACGGGGAAATTTTTCGCTTTATTACATTACTTATATATCTCAGTATGTCATAACTAAAGTAGACGAGCTCACGCAACCTATCTATGGCAATCCTGTCTTCATATATGTCAAGCAAACATCATAACATGTCAAGTCAATATCATCATATTCTTTTTACAAGGTACATTATTCCTATAATGTACTATTCGCAACATTATATCTAAACGGGCTTTAAACCATTATCATATACCTCTAAACCCTAATTCCGTGAAAGGTTAATATCTAAAGCGAATGTACAAGCTACTAAAGCATAAGTACAAGTAACATGAACATCTCATATGAATATACATTCTCTTCAAAGAAAGGTACAAGTCTTTAATACATAATGTACAAGTCATTAATGCACGACATCCAAAATAGCCGTTTTACCTCCGTTTTCCTAAAAATCTTGTACAATCCATCAAGTACAAGTTACAAGCAAGTCATACACTTTATTTACAATCCATCTTCATCCTTATTTCATGAGATTACAAGAAATCCAAGTCAAAAACCCTAACCCGAGCTAAATAGTAAACCATAACCCATTTATCAGTCTTTATCCATTTTAAACCTCAACCAACACTCAAATTTCATGAAAACAACAATCATAATCATAGAAAATAACCCAAAAGAGATGTTTTCTATGATTCTGATTGTTGTTTTCTATAATCATAGAAAACAACAATCATAATCATAGAAAACATCTCTTTTGGGTCATTTTCTATGATTATGATTGTTGTTTCCACATGATTAGCAACTCTCTTTCAAATTCATAATCATTCCTTGACATCACTCATTTCATAATCATCGTATTCTAAACTTCTCTGTTATATTCTGCAACATAATAACAAGGAAACACACAAGAATCTATACAATGTCAAATGATTTCAATACCACTAGGTATGAAAATTTTGACAAAGACTTGTGATAGCATTCTTATTTGATGTTGACTTTTAAAGGTTAATGAATAACGATTCTTTATGATCAGAGTAGCACATCAGAAGCATGGTAGGCCCATAACCCACAGGTTCCATATATCGAAGTATTCCATCCACCCAGGTTCTATCAGGATCTAGAGAAATTCTTTTGACTGTCATCAAAAGGTGTGGTCTTGAAAATTGTTAGATATTAGAAAAAGACTCGGTCACCCCGTATATTTATTGTTTATAATAGTTCGTAGTTTAATAGTTTATCGTATGTCGTTCGGTTTTAAGCCGGGTTCTAATACCCGGTATTTTGTAAAAACTATATAAGACTCTTCCAACTTTGGAAGAGGCAAGCTAGTCAGTTATTCTTTTCTTATAAAACATATTTTCTCTTACTAGAAAATCTCTCTCATGTGTTTCTCTCTCTAGAAACTAGCCAAGTCCAAGAATCGACCCCGTGTTATGATATATGATATACCACAATTGGTATCAGAGCTTATGGGATGATTAGATCGTGTGTATGTGCGATTTCTTGCTTGTTTTAGATCGAAAAGTGTACCATTGAAGGCTCCTAGCTCGTTTTTTTAAGTTCTCCGAATTTTGATGTTTGTAATGTTAAAGTTTGGGTGTTTCTAGTTGCTATTGCCTTGTGGTACTGTGTTGTGCAAAAGAAATCAAGCAAAATCATTCAAAAGGGTGATTTATAAGTGCTTTTGTGTGATAAAAGTCGGTGTTCTTCGTGGAGGTTTGCCAAAAATTCTTCACAGCGGTTTGCTTAAATAGAATATTTTATTTAGTAGGTGACCAACTGTCTGACACACGGCGGGTTGCTTTGGCGGCGAGTTGCTTAACATCGCGGCGAGTTGTTCACACGGCGGTTTGCTTTTTTTGTAATAGGCAGCGAGTTGAACAGGTTGACAGCGGTTTGAATATTTTAATAGAAAATATCTAAAAGAAGCTACGGCGGTTTGAACAATAGGCGGCGGGTTGCTTAAAATTGCAAACGGTGATTTGCCTCACTAAACCAGCAGCGGGTTGCTCTTATTTCATCGCGGCGAGTTGCTAATCTGGGGGCGAGTTGAGCAATTTTTTGAGCACTTTGGAATTTATTCAAACTTGGGACTTAATATCACTATAACAAATACGTTAACCTCACCACTTTTAACGTATACTCACTAATCATTGATCGATCAAAACATATCATATCATAATAAAACAAGATGTCTAGTATGTCAGAAGATATCCAGTGTGCCGGTTCTGATACACGCCCACCAATGCTTGATAGAACAGACTTTGAATCTTGGCAACAACGTATACGTCTGTACTGTCTGGGAAAGGATAATGGAGAGAATATAATAAAGTCCATTAATGAAGGTCCATTTCATATGGGAACGGTCTCAGATGTTACTGCTGCAGGAACTGAGGGTGCAGTTCAACAAGGTCCAGTACATGCTAGAGTCCTTAATGACCTTTCAGCTAAAGAAAAGGAAAGGTATAAAGCTGACATTCGTGCAAAAAATATCCTACTTCAAGGTATACCAAAAGACATCTACTCAAAGGAGAAACCATTCACGGATACTATGTTAGGTTTACGAAGCTCATTAATGACATGAGAAACATCAAGAGGACCATGCCCAGGATGCAGTTTAACTCTAAGTTTATGAACAACATGTTACCTGAGTGGAGTAGATTCATAACTGAAGTCAAACTTAACAGAGGTTTGAAGGAGTCTAATTTTGATCAGCTTTATGCCTATTTAAAGCAACATGAGGTACATCCTTAAACTCTAAAAATGTGCAGAAAATTAATAAAAACAAAAGCCCTAATTTTTAGAACCTAATTGAACCCTAATTTGATTGATTAAGAATAAAACCCTAACTTTATTAAAACTAAAAACTAAAAATTAAGTTCTATTTATTATTCTAGAAAAGACAGGGTAAAAAGTGTTAAAAAGGAAAGTAGAGGGTAGGCGGGCTAACTTCTAGGAATTTACACTT
>BQNB010114610.1:0-19686 GCA_026074375.1 Tanacetum coccineum
AAAAATAGATAAGATGGGATATAACAGGGTTGCAACATAAGCTTAGGATTAAAGCGATCAAGATCATACCAAACACTTACTCCCCCCGTCCCATTTTTATTGTCCACGTTTCCTTTTTGGGACGTCCCAATTTAATTGTCCACTACTAAAAATAGATAGGGAAGTTTGATCAAGTTTACTATATTACCCTTGTTTGAAATTATTATTACAAACTTTAAAGAAGACTTTAATTAATTAGCTAAGGGTAAAACTGTCATTCTGTCAAAAAGTAAGAGAGAGAAAGCAGTCATAAATGCACTTTTATTAAACTGTGTGTTTTTTGTCGGGGGACAATAATTTTGGGACGGAGGGAGTATTCATTATCGTAACTTCACCGAGTAGTCATGAGAGATTTAGCCTCTCATGGCTAAGGGGTTCATAACAAAAGTACTCATTACATAAATTACCATTCTTTCAATAACAAGGTAAGAAAACTTCTTCGTTCTTGATCGTTAGATCTTTTCTTCAAGGGAAAAGGTGTTTCTTGGTGTTTTGGTGAAAGGGGAGGGGTATATGTGTGTAGAATGAGTGGAAATGGTTGTGAGAGGGATGATAGGAATGAGAAATTTCATCTCAATTTATAGGCAAATTTGGTGAAAAGTGCGGCGCACTTACAAATAAGTGTGGCAGACTTGGTGAGTTAATGCGATAGCATTTAATGGCTTTTACTGGAAGTGCGACGCACTTACAAATAAGTGCGGCGGTTTTGAGGAGTTAATGCGATAGCATTTAATGGACTTTAATTCTTTAATCTTTGGGAAAATGTGCGGCGCACAATATTGTAAGTGCGACGGTGTTTGAACTTCAGAGGAAAGTGCGATACACTATGTAACAAGTGTGGCGACTTCTTGAGCTTTTGGCTAGAAATCTTTCTTTTCTTGTATTCTCCTCCCAAAGTGTATAGATTCTTGAGCTTGGGTCTTTAGAGTCTTCAAGTGAACCTATAAGCAATTTAAGCTTAATTAAGTATTAAAAGTTCACGAGAAATGATCAAATATATATAAATAACGCCATAGAAAACATGTATAATTTGGGCGTTATCAAACCCTCCACACTTAGCTTATTGCTTGCCCTCAAGCAATGGAAGCGAAAAATTAAAATCATTTATCATGACGTGGAGAAAATTTGTTTTTTTAAGAGATTGTATTTTAGATAACTTTTCAGGCATAGACTTATAACATAGCACCTTACATAGGGATAGTGTTTGATTTTAAAATTCACTCAGCCACTCAGATAGGGTTTAGATATGTTTTTGTGAAGAACACTCAATTTGCACAGACATAATCTAGACAGCTGCCATAGGCTTGTACTTAACACATAAACCTGACCAAAGGATGAAACTTTGGTACTAGAGAGGATCCAATCTTCATGCGCCGAACATAAGCCTTTATTTCTTCGAACAATTATAACACATATTTTTTACTTTTCTCTTTCTTTATCATATTCTGTTGGTTACGATTCATCACATGATATACCCTATTACTGTGGAAGTTCTGCATCAAGTATTCTCTCCTATTGGGTATGTCGATATGAAAGTCATCATCTTCTAAAATCATTTGGTTTTCAAGCACTTATTCAGTTTCAATCACGCAATCTATGCGCATAGCTGCAAGAAATTTGTTACGCGGGGGCTGTTATATATATGAGGGGTTTTGTCAACTAGTAATACATTCTCAAATCTTGAAGAACAGCAAGAGAGAACCAAGAAGAACACATTTGTACTAGGAAAATTGTTTCTCGATTCTAAACGCTAAAGAAGCTGATAACACCAAACCACCACTTTCCACTGACACCTTTGGCAACAATGGTGGTGATGAGTCAGAAACTTCAGGTTCGGAGACACCTGCGAAGGGAGCAGTAGTAGACAACGGTAATGGTCTGCGCTAATTTTTTATGCTGGATATCCGGTACCGGATATGTGAGGTTGGATTGATCGGTGCTTCTTGCGAAGGAGTTTCAAAGAGGAGATATGGTGATGCATTGTTCAAGAGTTGTGGAAACAGAAAAGTTTGGAAAATTTGGAATGAGTTAGATAATGAATGGAAGATAGGACAGGTGGAGAGATGATGCTTGTACGGGAAGGCGAACCAAATATCTTAGGCTACATTTAGCAGCGTTCGGAGGGTATAAACAATTTAGGATCTCGGGAATAATTTTTTTAGACATCACAGGCAGTCACATGGTTGTTTAGAAGGAGTGGGGGAGTGTTTCGCCCTTGGTTCATTGTTTATTATCTTTAGGATTTGTGTTAAGTCATTATTATGAAAGTGTCAAAAGTCAATGTTTGAGTCGTATTAAAAAAGTGTCAGAGTCAATGTTTATCTTGTAGTTAGCTTGTGATCCACGCCATGTATTTGATTCGGTATATATACTAAAAAATTTATTAATAAATAAATAAATCAAGTTAAATATCAATATTTTCTCTTATTCTTCTTCTCTATTTTCTTATAGAGCTCGTACACGCTAAAAGTGGTGCCTTATCCCGATACAACCCCTAACCGGGTCGTATCACAAGGTTTTGTCAAGAATCAAGATCTAGGGTTTCATTATTTATTTTGGGGTTTTCAAGATTTTGAGGTCTTCTTTTCAAGTTCTTTATATTTCTTTCTTGTTCATCACTTCTTGTAAGATTATTCTTGAAATGTTCTTTGATTTCTTGATATTACTCATATGTTATGCTTAGATCTATATTATCCATGTGTTTGTGTCATTATTTTGAAATTAAACAAGATGGTTTTACAAATCTATGAAGTTGTTATGTTATTTCACATATATATTGTTGTTATTGTTAAGTCATGTTGATTAGTGTGTTAGTAAGATGATGGATATGGGATTAGGTTAGTATTAAGTGTGGTTTTGTTGTTTGATTAAGTAGTTGAAGGAGATTAGATTAGATTTGGGATTTGAGAAGTTATGGTGAAGTTTTGTGTTGATTTCGGCTAATAATACCTTGCTGTCGAGAAACGTTAAGTGTCTTTAGGGTGACCTAAAAATATTTTTAAAAGCTAAAACCTTATGATTATGGTATTATATTGTCTCACGCAAATTTCGGTATAAAGAACGCGAAAAACGGATTTATAACGAAGAAGTTATGACTATTTTAAGCTTGCCAAAACACTAATATTTTTTTATGTTCTGGTATATGATTTGCATGTAAGATGGACATTGCAAAAAAAAAGAAAATTCGCGGTATCACTTTGTAAACATTAATAATAGAGTGTGCATCTTTTGGTTGTTATTTGATATTGGCTATTTGTAGGATGATAACTTTTTAAAAGTATGGACAAACTTTTCGAAAGCTAAATTTTAATTTCTAAATTAGTCGGCCTATATATACATGGTTATATTGATGATATTAGTAGAAAAATGATTAATTTATGCAGGTGTTGTAATAGATTAAAGTCGCCAATGAAGGACAGCACGCGTGTTGTTTGCAAAGGGTGTACACATAATAGAGGTGGGTACCGTAACAAATTTGTTATAATTTGTGCATGTAGATGGAGCTGTGAAGTGTTGTCTCTCCCCTTGTGACGTTCATGAGTTTGCTAACACTAAACATGGGTATTTGTTATTTGGATGATCTATTGGGTATTTAGGAAGTGTTTTAACAGGTTAACCCGTCTGCGATACTTTGGCATCCGTTATGGATATGAGTTCCTGTTACTATTTTTTCCCGCACGGGTAATATAAACACGCACCTAGCTTAGGGCATGTACTCAATGCCATTACTCAAAGGTTTTTAATGTTTTAAATTGAGTGCATGTCTTCATTATACTCTTCACAAAATTATCTCGACAACCCATTAAACATTACGTTATCTAAAACTGAAATGTCATATCATATATTTTTTTGGGCATTTCTCTTCTTACTAAAATGTATATACTAATCCTGGTTTGCATGTTCATCCACATGTAATTAAATCAATAAATAGTGATGATTCAAAAACTTCACTTAGACAAGCTTTAAATGGGAAAGTTCCCATTGGTACCACTGAAGGTTATTGAACAAGGAGTTCTTAACAGAGTTATAATTTAACAGCACTTTAAATTATCAAGTTCTCGGACAAATAGAGCCAACTTATGTGGTTTGGTAGTGCTAATTACACATACCTTTTACTTTTTAAAAATGAGCTTAAATGACGCCAAAACGGACATAAATGCCATAAATATTTCGCTTGTTTGCTCATTGTGTTGTGCATGTAACGATATTCAAGAAAAGCGAAAAATCATTAAGCCTTTAAGAACATAAACCGAGCACGTGAAATGGAAAAAGGCTCCTATTATTCATCTCCTTCATGCTTCCGACCAAGTCAAAAGTCCAATAAGTCAACGAAAAAGTCACCCCCGACAAGTCAAAGCTGAGACGAAAGCGATAGAAATCTTATAATGGACCAACACGCACCCAATTATGGGCCGTGGTCAAGCATTAAGCTTATTGTGTAAGCTTTATATGATAAAAATAACCCTAAACCCTTTTAAATTACAACCGACCCAATTAATAGGCCCAGTCCCTCTTAACCATAACACCATTAAAGTTATTACACCATTGGTCCCTGGGGTTTTTACACCGTTAGTCCATAAGGACTAACATTGTTAGTCCCTTTAACCAACACACCCGTTAACTTTCTTTTATAAACAAAACTCCCGTTACCCCATCCCCTAACTCTGTTACCCCAATCCCCAAATCAAACCTTCCTGCCTAAAACTACTATTCATCATCCCGTCCCTTTCCAAGCCTAAACCCGAACAATCACATAACTCTAACAAACCCCACCCAGCTAGACAAACGAAACTCCACGCTTGGCAATCCTACACATGCTGATTGAACAAAACGAATCAAGGGCTCAGATGGCATTTCTTGGTGAACAAGATAATTGGATGGCTGAGATGAAGCTTTATGTTCTCCTCACACAACAAACACAAGAAGCACACATTCAAAGTCCCCTGCAGTTTTAGTATTTTGTATAAATAGTTTTAGACTTCTCCTATTGTAATGATTTGTGTAATTTTGGTGGTTTTTAGGAGTAGTGTAAAATTTAATTTAAAGCTTATTTTATTTTCCTGTATTTACTTATCAACCATTGTACCTTTCTTCTTCAATTAATAAAAATCCAAAAAAAAAAATTATTGTTCTTAAATTTTGTTTTAAATCATCTTTTATTGTCGTTGATAAGAAATTCAAATAGCTTATCAGCTTGTTTGATTATTTTGTGAAGTTTGGGAGCGGGTGGTGTATTTGGATTTATGGATTTGAAAGTGCGGGTATGGGTTTTGGTTTTGGAAGTTTGAATATTTGGCGATTGGTAAAGGGAATAAGTTTTGGTGAATGGGTATAAGCTGATCAGAGATGGATTAGTGGGTTAGGATAGTGTTTAGGACTTTTACAAAGCTTATGGACATTGTAGAAGTTCTTAAAATCCTAATTCTAGCTTATATCTGCTTATAACTGTGTAAACTGCCATTTGCTTATTTACTGTTTACTTATTGCTTTTTATTGCTTATTAATGCTTATTATTGTTGTTCAATGCTTAATTATGCTTACTTGTTGTTTAGATATCCTTTGTTTATTATTTTCATTAAAAATTTCACTTATTGTCTGCAAATGCTTCATTATTAAGTTGCCTTAGCTTGATTTTGTAATACTGTTATTTGTCTTTTATATACCTTAGGCTAATGTCATGTTTTGGAGTTTTTATAAAAGTTCTTCAATTGTTTTAGTTTTAAAATGTGTTTTAAAATCTTAAAGGGGTGTTTGGATAACAGTTTTAGCCTTAAGCTAAAACTGTTTTGGCCATCTTTTGACTAATACGCCAAATTGATTTGGCCTTTTTTTAGTTTAGGTAAAAGTTTATCAGTTTGGTATGTTTCAGCATAGAGATTAGGGTTTTGAGCTTATGTGCTATTTTCATAAGAAATCAGTCAATAATTCAACTTATTTAGGAATTGTCTTAAATCTTCTTCTTTGTAGTGTTTTTGAGTCCAAAACTAGTTAGCATTTAGTGTTACTTTATTTCAGTTATGTGTCAAAAGGAACTGAGTCATAGAGTTATTTGTCCGTTTATATAAAAAAATCTCAAAAAAGACAAAAATATTTATTTGTAAAACTGTCAGTTTTGACAGCTTATTTTTCTAGTTATTTTCTAGTTCAAAATTCTTAAAAATTGCTTTTAGGTATTCATTAGTGGTTAGTCTTAATCTGTTTTGAATTTTTAGGTTTTGGTTTTAGCTTATTGAGGCTTATTCATAGCTTAAAAGTAGTCAATTAAACTGTCATAGTTCTTTTGAGCCTTAATCTTAGCAAACTGTTTTAGGATTAAATGAGCTTTCAACCAATCACTGAGCTTATTATTGTTTTCTAGGTGCTTTTTAGGTATAAAGACTGATAAGCTCAACCTTTTTTGACTCTTATTAAGGAGTTTAGATGCTTAGCGGCCTTAAGTGTTAAGCTATGCTTAGTACCTAACCTTGTTAGTACTGAGTACTGATGAGCTTCTTTGGTGATCTCATTTCTGCTTATTTGATTGCGCTCATTGTTCTCACTTAATGCTTTATTTGTTTAGCTTCGATAGCTATGTTAGATTATTTTACTTTACATTGAGCTTATTTTTAGTCCTAAAAGAAAAGCCAATAAAGTTTAGGTTTTATAATGACTAGTGTTAAAGAGTGCAAAAACTGTCAGTCTATTATGCTAAGTCCAATCTATATTTATAAGATTGAAAAAAGTTGCTTTTTAAAAGTTTGTTGTTTTTGCTTATGTATGTCACTTCAAATAACAAAACCACTTCACATCAAATCTTAGTCAATTAAATTTACTATGCCTCAAATTGTAAAAATGAATAGAAATACAAATAGATAGACCAAATTTGACATAAGTTTCAACAAATCTTATACAAACTTTAAAAGAAATTTCTTCACCTGCAAGCTATAATATATGCTCTTAGGATGTGCTGCACAAGCAATAGAATGAAAATATCCAGTGACAGCAGCTACTACAAATTATGAAGCGAAATTAGGAAGGCCTCTGAGTGTGTAATAAGACATCACTGCTGTATTGAAGAGAGCCCAAGTATGCCACGCATTTGCCCACTTTGTTGCACAATGAGTTGCATGCCTGAATGAGCTAAGAATTTCTAGAAGATAGATAATAGATCATCACAAGTTATGATAAATACAACATCTCATGTAAACAACCTCAAAACTTATTTGCATTATAATGACTACCTTGTATAGATTCATCACCAAGACCAGGGGAAAGAGCCTATTGCCATGTTCCAAGTTTCAGATATACATGTGCCATAAGTGATACGTTTGAAACACCAACCAGACCGGTCAGTATGGCTAGATTCTACAAAGAATATGTAAAGAACAATAAGCACGTGTGTAGTTACAAAACATATATTTTTTCGTATGATTATCTACATGCAGCCTAGCAAAAGCTTCCTTGCGTTTCTGGTCCTCCCAAAGTGACCATTGGTATTTTAAGTATGCAAGCATTACTTGTGGAGTCCCATGATATCGTACAATTTCAGAGTTGTTTCTGGATCAAACTGTGTAAAACAATAATTAGTTTACAAATTTATAAGGGAAAAAAATTACAACTTTATATCTAAGCTGCTTAAATAAACCAAAAAAAAAATACTAACCTGCAGGAGTTTAATTAAAGTGGATTTAGCTTGACTAATTCTACCACTGGTCCGACAAAGTGGAGCAATTTTCACCCTTGTTTCGCTATCTTTTGTAGGAGGTAATACAAACGATTTGACTGCCAAAAGAGCTTTCCAAACCTATACATAATACAATTAATTTATTTTAAAGCATAAACTACACAAGGATGCATCCACACAAAAGAGTGAAAAGATAAAAAAATATTGCTTTAAGAAAAGAGACAGAATATACGATATATAGGATAGATAAATTAGCTAAGTGAACATGCATATTCTTGAGCCAAATAGGTATCATAATATAATATGTTGACTACCAAAATTCTTTACAGAACATAGAGAAAGTTTGTTTGAGAAAATCAAAAGATATCAACATGGTATATTATTATTGTTTTCCATAGTAGAACAAAAATGGTGGTTTGGATGAGTTGGTTAAGCTTGTTGTATGTTAACCATAGGTCACAAGTTCAAACCTTGCCATAACCATTATTTTTAAAAATAATTCCCAAATTTATTGCCTTGTAGGTGCCATGTCATCGTTGAGGTGGCGTTGAGTCACTAAATCATATTGATCCAGTCATAGTTAGCCCCATATATATATAGAGTAAGGATCAAATGAGAAGAAAACTTATAATGAGAATGATAAGAAGAAACCACAACCACACATTTCAGATGCACCTATAAAAATGCATGCATCTCCCCTTAAAATTCTCCATCCTATTTAAAATGTGTGGCTAGAAATCCTTTTTATTCTTCTCATTATATTTTTTCTTCTCACTTGATCCCTTCCCTATATATATATATATATATATATACACACACACACACACCTCATGCAGACCTGGTGTAGATAGGTGACGAAGGTTCCAAAGTTGCTTAGCATGTTCGTCGAGTAACCTCACCCGCTCTTGGAAATCGAGGGTTGGTGGTGGTGATGGTGATGGTGGGGGTGGCAATGGGAGTGGTTGTGATCGTGGTGATGTCGGCAAATTTGTGCACTCATGCATTAGAAGAGTTCAATGTGTATGTATATATTAGAGATCGAGGGAGAGAAATATACACACGAAAAGACATATGTGGGTAGAATTGAACGCATTTAGTTGCCTAGCCACCTCAACCGGTTTTCTGTTAGAACGATAAGTTGGGGGTCCGCGTGCTAGCAGCATCCTCTCTCTCGTCTCAGCATCTCTCGGCTGCGGCCAGTCCTCTTCATCAGTATCTTCTGCATCAGAACCATAAAAGAGGGCATATCTGCTCTTGCTATTCTTCTTGTTGCATTCCTTTACACATTGTCAAATTCAGATAACTATCCCACACGTTTTAAGCAGGACTTGAACCCGCAAACTTTTGGTTGAGGAGATTCTCACGTACCATTGCTAGGTTATGAGATTTCATCATCTACTATATTATAAAAAAGATAAAAAAAACCCTAATAAATATTTTACCTTGATAGCGATTTCTTTAACTTGTTAAGAAAGTACCGACAACAAGTACGAATCTTCCTCCGATGAACAACATGTTGCCATGTATGCCTGTTAGCTAGGATTGATTGTTTATATATATATATATATATATATGCATGGATGATGATCAATGATAACTAGGACTTTAGTTCGGGTTTTTGTTGTTGTTGGGCTTTATATAGCCTAGTTACACAACCATAATCTTAATCCCTAACTAAAACCAAAACACTTAGGGGATTTAATTCGCTGTAATCCGTTGTAATTGTAATTCATATTACATTACGTAAGCTGTCTGGTTCGCAGAATGAAATGAATTGTAATTCAGATTATATTACGTTGTCTATTTGATTTGCATTGTAATTGTAATTCATACATTACAATTAGATCAAAAGAAGGGAATTCATATTGCATAAGAAGTTGGATGGAAAGTTTTGAATTACGTTGTAATTCAGAATTTTATACTTTAAATCATTATTATTATTATTTTATTATTTTATTATTATTATTATTATCACTTTATTAGAAACTCATTAGATTTACAAAACATTAGTGGGAAGCCAAGATGCTATTTGGGCCCCCGCACCTTTAGCCGAGATACTTACAAAAATTAATAGATTTATTGTTGTTGTTGTTGTTATTATTATTATAATATAAATATTAAAATAATAATAATGATTATTATCATTATTTATGTATTTATTTAATGTTAGTATTGTATTTTTTTATTTTTTTATTATTATTATTATGGTTATTATTATTTATTTATTATTACTATTACGATTATTATTATTATTATTTTATTATTTATTATTATTACTAATATTTTATTATTTATTAATATTATTGTTAATATTATTTGTTATTGTTATTATTTATTTTTATTATTATCATTAATATTTTATTATTAATTAAAATTTATTATTATTATTATTATTATTATTATTATTATTATTATTGTTATTTATTTTATATTATGTATTATTATTATTATAAACATCACTTCATTAGAATAATAGGATTTACAACAAATTAGAGGGGAGCCGAGATACTATCTGGGCCCCCACTCCTTTAGCAATAGCAAAGTTGATCCTACTAAAAATATGAATAGCAGCATATGCCCCAATATTTTGAGCCACGGAGAACCTTCGGATTCGCTTCAGCAAAGTCACTGCATCTATCTCGAGTTCTCCAAAAGATGAGAATGAAAAAGGGAGAAACCCATATCCGATGTCTGCACACTTAGCCTCGTACTTGACCCGTTTATGATGCGCTGCATCAATCACCGCACGACCATGCACAAAATCAACCATCCCAGTCTGCGTCAAAGGTGAGGACCCTGTCAAATCCACACACACATCAAGCCCTTTATCCCACAAATAGAGTAACATGTCCGCGGGACGTAGGGGTTTGTCACGTCCTCCATCAAGACCAATATCAACTTCTTTTTCAGCCGAAATCCCTGACCGAAAACATATGTCTACCAAGGTATCACGCACAACGTTATGCCGATGCTTGATACCAATAATAGCGGCACATGATACAGCATGATCTCCATAAATATCCCCTCTAAAGACTTTGGAGCAAGCTGAGCACGGCGGGGAAACAAAAAATAAGGGGACACCTAACCGATAACATAACACGCAACGGTAAGTCTTACCGTTTATAGTCTGTCCCAGTCCAGAAATTGGAACCACCCGAAGCCGATCAGAGGTGTGGTCCTCTATTTGAGATTGCCACAAGGCCATCGGTCGAGATGATTATTATTATTATTATTATTTAGGTAAACCCACCCTAAACCCTATTATTATTATTATTATTATTTATTTTATATTTATTACTATTATTATTATTATTATTATATATTATTATTATTAGTATTATTTATTATAATTATAAATATTATTCTTATTATTATTTATTTTTTTTATTTATTATTACTATTATTATTTATTGTTATTGTTATTGTTGTTAATATTATTATTTATAAGTTTTTTTTTGCATTACATTACTTTGGGATTCAACCAAACACAACACATTACAACTCTTTAAAAACATATTGCGAATCAAACGTCCCCTTATGTTTTATTCTAGTGGGAATGATCTATTAAGAAGAATGAGAAATATTTTTAGCCACACATTTCAAATGAAGAATGAGAATTTGATGGGAAATGCATCTTGTTTTGTAGGTGCGTCTGAAATGTGCGGCTGTAGTTACTTCTCATTCTTCTCATTTAACGTTTATTTTTCATTTGATCTTTACACTTATTCTAGTTCCTAATTCCGTACCGAAGTTAATGTCAGTCTTTCCAGGTTTCTAATACCATATATAGACAAAATTTAAAAAATCAAGACCACTAAAACGGTACTAATACCAAACCGAGATAGTCCGAAAAAAATACTCGTAGTCGTGTTTTTTAATTAAACAACTTATCCAAACACCCATTGTGATGGCTATGACCGTAGAAAATGCACCAAGTAATAACAAGGCACTACAGATTTTAACTTCTTACGACTTTGTCTTATTATTCTTACGACAATTCACCAAGTATTAAGAATGTGTTACTATTCTATTTAACTTCTTACGACTTTGTTGCTAATGAACATAATTTAAAATGTTGCAGAAAGTATACTAATTTTCACACACAAAAGAACAAAGCATGACTATCAGGGGAGGAGCTAGTAGAGTGACTAATGGGTGCTGAGTCACCCCTAATCAATTGAATTCATTCATTAGTTATATAAATTACAAACGATTTTTTTACTAGTTTTTATATTCAACCTCTCTTATACTATAAACATGTCTACATAATTCACAAATGAATAACTTAAACAATAAAAGACAACACTACAAGTTGATTTTTGAAGCGATATTTATCACAAATGAATAACTTAAAAAATCTGTGTATAAATAAGAAACGAGTGATTGTATGGAATCATTATACAACAAAAACTAGTGAATTTTGTCATGGCGACAATTATGATTATTTTTATCGCTATTTCTTACACTCGCAAACATCATGTTTATGGCTGAAAACAAATAAACTCACCCATCAACGAGAAATGTAACAAGAAACGAGAAGATACCGATAGGTATCGATTTCTCGATTTCTCGGTATCATGTACCGAAATCCCGTTCAGTATGCTACGAATAACGACACCGACCCATCGGTTAGGTTAGTAGGTACGGAACTTAGAGTATTTTAACCGAGCTAAACGAAACGAGTAAATCAAACAACTCAATACCCGAACAAATAAACACACAAAGTTAAAAAGACTAACAGTACAACACTCAAAACACAAGCCCAATAACCCCACATTCAATAGATCCACCAAAAACTTTGTTATCATAGCCCTAAATAGAGCCCAAATAATCCACTATAAAACCCATCATCCAACATTACTATTACATTACATTACAAATATACACATTCACGGTCAAAAACGAAGTCGTTTTGACTTCGGGCCAACTGCTACAGTAACGGGCTCCCATTTTGGGTCAGCCCGATTTTAGTTTTTTTTTTTTAAATTATTTTGTTTTTTTTTAATTTGTATGCACAAAGTAGGAGGGAAAAAATATTACAAAAGTTCTGATTTATTCAGATAAAAAAAATACCCGCGAAAACATCTTCGATACCTAATAACTTTAAAATAATCGATATGGTCACAAACGTACAACCCATTATATTAAAAAAAACCCATATAGCAAAAAAAAAAACACTTTAAACATGAGGCCCAACACATAAGCCATATAAAAAAAATTATTACTAAAAATATACATATTTGTCGACAAACTAGCCTAAAATTCGCATAAAATGTGGCCCAAAGTAAAAAAAAAAAAACTAGCCCAAAATTAGCCTGAAATCTGGCCCAAAGTAAAAAAAATACAAAACGGTTTCGAAAATATGAAACCCGGTTTAATTTGACCCGTTTTTTCGACCGGAACCGGTTCAACCGGTTCACCCGGCCGGGTCGAACCGGGTTTCAAAACATTGGGTTTGAGTATGTTTTTTTGATGTGTTAGCTTACTTTTGTGCCTATTGGTTTTTGGTGTAACATTTGAGTTCAAGGAAAGTAATTATAAGAGGTATAGTATTATACATACCTTTGCTGGTCTTGAGATACTAAAACATACAAATCGATAAAACTCTTACAACGTGACATGATCAACCTAGCTATGACATCCCCAGTGAACGTATCCAACTCGTACCAGCATGGCTGAATCCCCCAAGTCATCTTCATTAGAAGAAGAATGCGACCTGACCTTCTTTGCTTCTGTCGATTTGTTTTTCCTTTTCAGAGCAAAATATCATTCAAAAATATCTATTCATTCATTGCTTACAGGACGAGAATCAAATGGATCAAGTTAGGTGCAGTAGGAGACTCGACCCACAAGTCAGAATTGGCGATTTGTGGTTTTTGACAGTAGAATTTTAGTATGGTCAAGATCGTCTGAAAACTGCTCTTATCCAACGCCTAAAGTAGAACACAAAGAGTGACTTAGAATAGGGATGTGGCATAGCCTTGAGTTGGCAAAATGGGCTTAACGGGTCATTTTAGTGACCCGAGCACTTCTTACCCGAACTTTCCAACTCTGTTATAAACAATTAGCGTGTCAAATAATAATCAACTTTTTTTGAGTAAAACGATACAAGATGTTTTATGAACTATTTTTCGCTTTGGATGACTTCCAACCCGTTTGACCCATTTGACTTTTGCTCTTTTATATTTACCCATTTGATCCGCTCTTAAGTACTTTGGTAAAAATTATCAATTTCATAGGTTGAGAGGTTGAACTATACAAGCAGCTTTGACAGCAAATCTTTTGAGAAGTATAGAATGAACAATGCAGAAAATTATTCTAACAATAACATTAGAGTGCCATCTTCACGGTAATAGAAGTTGTCACTAATAACTCGTTCTTGTTCATTAGCATAGCCTGCAAAATGGTCATAAAACGTATGTAAAACGCTTTGGTTTATTGCAAAATATATACATTTGAGTAACATTGCCATAACAAGTTTGGAAACTCACTTGAGCATAGTCCCCAATAGCATAATCCCGTAAAAGAACGTAGCCATTGGCCTTTCTTGATGTAATGATAAAGATTTTACTTTGAATGAAAAGTGAATTTGTTTAGGTAGAAGATAAACTAGTTGTTATTATATGGACAATATTTAGGACATGCTTACTTTTCCTAATACCGATGGAGAAAGCGAATATAGAAATTTAGATAACAAAATTTAGAATAATACAAAAATCCAACATTAGATCTTTCAGAAAGTAAAGAATGTCCTTAACCACTAGACTAAAATGTAGCTATTGGTTAATGTTTTACCGTTATACTAATTATTCTCATATGGGGGCAGAATAAAAATTGCTATCCGAAGAAAATCGACATTGATAAAAGTCTTAACATCTGCTAGGAATTTTGTGAGGGCAACTGCCCACGGTGCCCCCATTGTAGTACCACCCCTGCATCAGGCTGCAGAATTCCTATGCCATCCCGATAAAAGAAACTCGAAGGAAAAATATATATCCAACACATGAATTTGATAGAAATGCAAATTGCATAACATAATTAACTTTGATTAATTTTTTATTTAAAAGTTAAAATACGCAGTTTTGTACATTCATTAAAACTGCTGATGTGCTTGAAAAACCAGGTACACACTTTAATCAGCAATCTGAAACACCCTTGAGCTCAAAATCTTATTGCATGCTTGGTTGAAGCCAAGGTATTATGGTTGGTTTGACATAATAGAATGAACCATTACTAACTTTTGGGTAATATCTCATTCCTCTCTAATTTGAGAGTAATAAACCAAGTAATGGTTTTTATTTTTATTTTACAATTTACCAACTTTCTCTCCTAACGAAACTCCCATGTCCTATTTACTTTTTTTTTCTTTTATTATATTTGCTTTATTTTAAATAAATAACTTTCTTCGTACATAAATCATTAAAAAATAACAACAAATTTTACTTGCAATTTACATGAATAAACACATTGATTAGGCTTGAAGGCCTGAACTCTATTATTTGTCTTTATTGCTTTGTTTTGGAGTTTTACTTATTGTATAAAAGAATATCATTACGTGATATAGTATATAACAGGGGTGTGCACGGTTCGGTTTGGGTCAGTTTTTGGCTAAAACCGAAACCGAACCGAAATATTCAGCTTTTACAAAATCAAAAACCGAAACCATTCGGTTTTTGGCGGTTTGGTTTTTTCGGTTTATTACCGATTTCGGTTCGGTTTTTCGTTTTTTCCGGTTTTAAACCGTTTATATTTGGGTGTGGCCAATTTATATCAAAAAATTATTTTACGTTCAAAATTGGTTATTATTCTTTACTTTTTTTTGTCAATTTGAGCCTAATAATATTTATCTCAAATTTCTACAATTACACACATATAAATGAGACACACACACATGCAAATGAATATATACATAGTATGATCATTATCACTTATGTAATGATATGTTGTCAAATAAACACACATACATGACAAACACAAACACGCATATAAACATTAAGAAAAATATATTATAATTACACCCACAAAATGAATATGAATTTAAAATATGGATTTATTATTTATTTATTTATATTATATAAATTATATATTATATAATAAAATAGGTTCGGTTCGGTTCGGTTTTTACGGTTCGGTTTTTGGACGAAAACCGAAACCGAACCGAAATTTTTCGGTTTTTGAAAAAGTAAAAACCGAACCATCGGTTTCTAGTTTCGGTCGGTTTTTTCGGTTCGGTTTTTTCGGTTTTCGGTTCGGTTTCGGTTTTTTCGGTTTTTTTTGCTCACCCCTATTCACCCCTAGTATATAATAACGAACATAAGAATTCCATTATCAGTACCCTTCAACTTAAAATTATTGTCCTCAGACAAAAAACACACAGTTTTAATAAAAGGCATTTAGGACTTCTATTCTCTATTCTTAACTTTTCCACATAATACAGTTTTTATTACCCTTCAACTAATTTACTAAAGTTCTTCAAAGTTTGTAATAAAAATTTCAAACAAGGGTAATATAGTAAACTTGATCAAACTTCCTTATCTATTTTTAGTAGTAGACAATTAAAGTGGGACATCCTAAAAAGGAAAGTATTTTATTTATAAAAAGTTAGTTAGTTATCATTTACATTTTATAAACCAAGCACATTTAATTATAATGGGAATACTCATTGTATTCCTTAGTATTTTAATATTATTGTCCATTTCCATTACTAAAATAAAACAACACCCCCTTGGATTAATTAGGATAAGAATGCATGTTCTTTTGTAATACTACTTAGTAACTAGCGTGTTAATCTTTTATATACATTTACTCTTTGAGACACAGACAAAATAGTTTTTGACCCGTTCATTTTAACCCGTTTGGGCCCACATTTCCTCTCCACTAAAAAAGAAACACCCCGTATAAAACCTTTTTTTTTTTTTTTGGAACGGCAATTTGTGGCTACATGGCCCTACCCTCAGAAAGGCGTATTCGAGCCACACAACCAAGTTTGGGGTCCAGCCCCAGAAAGGCAAAAGGCACCCTTCCCATTACAACCACTCGGGAGGAAACTCCCTTAATCCGCCCTAGACAAGACTCGAACATGAGACCTTGCCTAGGAGGGTAAAACCTCCATACCATTGGACCAAATGCCCGTTGGTCCCCGTATAAAACCTTAACAAGTGTGATTGAATGATGTGAGAAATCACATATATGAACAAAAAGTTGAGGAGACTTTTTAGCGAGAGGAAATATCGTGCTCCCAGTTTTATAACCAGCTTGCAGACGATGATCCATTTTTCATTATTACTAAACTATACAATTATTGGGGGAGCTCATTTAAGAGCATTGAATGCACCCGACCCGACCCGCCGGGTTTTTTTTTTAAAAAAAATTTTGTTTTAGGATTTTTTAATTATTGGGGGAGCTCATTTAAGAGCATTGATTGCACACGACTTAACGACCTTACCCCGCCGGTTATTTTTTTTAAAAAAATTGTAGCAACGACCTCGCTCGTTTTTTTTTTTTTTTAAATTGTTATTAGGATTTTTTTTTATTGTTTTTAGGCCGACCCGGTTCCGACCCCTATTTTTTTTTTTTTTTAAACCAAAATTATTTACGAATTTTTTTTAATAGCTTTCGACACCTGGTTTTTTTTTTTTTTTAAATTGTTTTAGGATTTTTTTTAATTGTTTTTAGGGCCGACCCGGTCCGACCAGTTTTTTTTTTTTTTAAACAAAATTATTTTAGAATTTTTTTTTAATTGTTTTTAGAAATGTCCATTGACACCTCGCCGAACCCGGCCGCCGGCAACCACCGGTCCGACCGGTTTTTTTTTTTTTAATTTCTTTAAAAAAATGTATTTAAATTTTTTTTTTAATTTTTTTAGAAAGAATATAATTTGTTTTTCTTTTCTAAAAACATTTTCGTAATTTTTTAGTCATCAATCTGTTTTTTTTATAAATATTAACAGAGCTAACCCCGCGCTTCTCTGCTAACCGTTCCGCAGCGACGCGGGTATCCTAAGTTGTGAGATGACCAAACCAGACAATACATTGGATTAATGATGTGAGAAATCACATATATGAACAAAAAGTTGAGGAGACTTTTTAGCGAGAGGAAATATCGTGCTCCCAGTTTTATAACCAGCTTGCAGACGATGATCCATTTTTCATTATAATCATTGAAAAGCAAAAATGATAAGAGTAGGGTTGGATCAAGTGGTTAATACTTTTGCCTCTGGAGACATAGGTTAAGGGTTCGATCCTCACCCCCTACAAGGTTGGAGATCTTTTTCTACCTTTGGTAGAACCGGAAGCAGCTTCTTTACCTTTGGTAGGGGTAGGGTTGTCTATGTATCAACCTCCCCCATACACTGTGAAAGACGGTATTAAGACCCATTACCCGTGAAAGACGGTATTGGAAGTTACTTACTTTTGAAAAAGCAAAAATGATAAATTTCCTAAAATAGTACTATCAGAGGCATATTCCTATTCTGTCGTGTTAATACAAATAATGTCTAAAAACGTTATTAATATTTTTCGACCTCTCAATGTTTTGATAATAACAAAATATAAAAACGTTTACGATAAAAATAAACATTAAAAAATTATTAATTGTAAATCACTTAAGGTGTGGATAAACAAAATAATTAAGCATGATTAATGATCAAGAAAATATTTTTCTCTTAACCATCACTTTTATTCTACAAAAGTATTTTCTCAAAAATACATTTACAAAATATTTTCTAATTAAATAAAAAGGTTTATTAAAAACTTAAAATTTGAATTTCAAATTTTTCTCCTAAAATGAAAGGTTTCATAGCAGATACAACATTTCCCACAAAAAGACAAAAAAAAGAGCGTGGTCAACTGGGCGGCCCCCTTATATATTTGGGACCGCTGGGACCGCCCCTAGTGACCGTTGGAATTTCCTGTCTATAAATACTGCTCAATTCCCAGCAGAAAAACATTCCTCTTGGCATGAATTTTTCTGATAACTCTCTCTCTCTAAAAACCTTCTTTCTCTCTCTAAAATATCTTGATCACTAACATCTTTAGATCTTGTTTTAAGTGATCTAATCTCATCTCACCCCTCTCATTCTTCTATCAAGTTCAAGAGAAGAACATTCGTATTCGCCAAGAAACGAAGTGTTATTTAGTGATCTCTCTTCTCTTCTTCTAAGTTCCAAATCTCTATTATAATTATCTTGTGTAATTGTGTGATTCGGATTGTGTGTTAATCCGATTGTGTAGATCTAGTAATTGTGTATATCTTGTAAAGTGGTAGATTGGTTCTAGCTAAGATTAGGACTCGACATTTTTAGCTTAGTGTCGGAAAAGAATGTAAGCTTTGTCTAAACGGTTTTCTCCGCCTAAAGGGAGCTTGTTGACATAGTGAAATCTTGAGTAGGATACTCGGGGAGTGGAGTAGGGCGAAGAGGTGCTTCGCAGCCGAACCACTATAAAATCTTGGCGTCTTAGTTTGATTGTTCATTTCCTTATCTCTTTATATTATTGTCATTGTTATTTAGCTTTAGTTTAGATAGTTATTGTTTGTTCATATTGTGGACTGGTTAAACTTATAACTCGAATCTAAACATTTTGAAAGCAAACTTTTAAAACGTAAAACAAACTTGGAAACTATTCAACCCCCTTCTAATTTCCACATGTCGTTTAACGGGCAAGTGCAATTGCTCATTAATAATCACATAAGCAGTTTGGATAAACGAGGAGAAACATATAAAAAACGCTATGCCATAAGCTTTAAGCAGATATACATTCCGTTAAGGGACAATAAGTAATTTGGTCTATTATATTTTTGCAATACGCGATCGATTCTTTTAATCCTGGATTTTCGTAAACTAATTAGCCAAATCAATGGTTCAAACGAATTCTTTAAGCCAAACCTTAATCATCTCCCTCACGCCTCCTAATCCCCATCTTCACAAATGATAGGCGTTTTCAATCCTATTTTCGGATCTTGGCTATTCTGTTGTTAAATAACGA
>BQNB010114611.1:0-19155 GCA_026074375.1 Tanacetum coccineum
GATGAAGATGATCCCCTTTTTTTCTTTTCAATTTACATTATCCTCTCAAACTATTAACAAATAACTACGAAGGACATACGCATTGTTTGTTTTTTTCAACATGTTTTACATAAAAACGAATTTATAAATAAAATAGCCACATAAAGAAATATTTAGGTATTTTTATTTAATATATTTAATAATAAGAATAATAATTAAGAGAATGTTTCTTAATATGAAAATAATCTTTTTTTTAAATATGAAAATCCTCATTTTTCGTTTTTCTTTACTGGATAAAAGATTTAAGTTTGAAAATTTTACTATTTATCAAAAACATCTATAAAAAGAGTGGTTTGCACCCCCCAAAAACTAATTTTTATACAATTTCTATTATGAAAACTGGTTTTTTCAAGAAAACCTATTTTCATTCATTTCCTTCCCACTAGTTTATTGTCATAGAGATAGGGTTTTACATAACCGATTTTTTTTAGGGGGGGGGTGTTTATAGACTTTTGTGTAGTAGTGTATGAAATGAAAAGTTATTTTTAGAAGGTTTAGTAAGTTACGTTTATGTAAAAAAGTTTACCCAAATTAGCTTAGGTTTTTATGAAAACTTATGGTAATAAAGATAATTAGTTAATTAATAGATAAATAATATATATATATATATATATATATATATATATATATATATATATATATATATATATATATATATATATATATATATATTATTATATTTATATATATTATATATAAGGAGTTTGTTATTTGGTCGGTTTAAAGATAAAGCAAAAAAAAAGGGAAACAAAGTTTTTTAAAGAAAAGAAAAAAAAGGAAACAAAGTATGACTATAATTAGGATTCTAAGGATATAAATATATAACCAATAAAAACCCTAAAGCACTTTTCTTCCCCTCTCTCCCTGTGTTCGGCCGAAACCCCAAAAGAAGAAGAAAAAAAATTTCTTTATCAAGATTCAAGGTGTGATTCAAGTATAATCAAGTGAAGGTTTAGGTATGATCTTAATTAAGTTTCTGTTTAATCTTTTAAATCATGTAACAAATAATGTGATGGATCTAGGGTTTACATAAAATACATATTATATATGAACTTTAACGATGGTATAATGATTAGGGTTAGTTTAGGGTTATGATCATGCATGTTGCATGTTAGGGTTTGCGTTAGAACATGATTTAGAGTTGAGCAGAATTTAAGGTTGTGTTCAACTGATGATATCTAGATGTTAAAAACGTGTTTTGATATGATTCAAGTGCCTAAATTGTAGTTCAAAGAGTCTATTTTTCAAAAAGTCTGGCCTCGAATGATTTGGAGTTCTGGAAGTTGGTTAAATATTGGTTACAAGAAAAGTTGTCAAAACAGTAAATACGGGTCAGAATTAGGTCATGTTTAGGGAGGATTAAAACCCTAACTTAAAAGAGGGGAAATAAGGTTATCCAAAACTACAGCTGATTAGGTTCTATATGTATATATAAGGAAACCCTATAATGATAGTTTATGATTGTTGTGTCTAAGTTGGTAATTAGGTTCATGACATTTATTTGTGTGCAATCAGATCCGAATTGGGACAGTTTTGAAGTTGGATTTTATTTGGGATAGTTGCACATGTAATGAGTAGTTGGGAATCACAAGGTAGTTAGTAAACTCATAAATGAACTTAGGTGATTTTTGGTATAATTTATGAAGGTCAGCAAGTAAGGGTTTTGAGTTAGTAAAGATACACTAAAATTCTGCATTTTTGAATCAATTGTAGTTAACTGTGTTAATGTGTGGAATGAGGTGGTTAAGGTTGGGCAGGGTGTCGGGGTGACCCATGATGGTTAATCAAACCCTTAGACATCCATCATATGTGTGTTACATTTACTAAAGCTTCTTGCTTGGTCACGTATAACCATGTTTATTTATTTGTATAGTTGCGTGATAAGAATTGGAAGCTACGTTATGAGCATTCGGGTGAGTTACATAGTCTTATTTTTTATTGCGTTTTAAACTTGGGATGGAAATGATGCAAGTGTTGAAATGAGTTTTGAATTCCTGTGATTATGTGTTAGTGTAAATGCATGGACTATTATGTGACTGATATGCGTTTAGTGCTACATGTTATGTGATGTGATATTGATTTGTTGCCTAGTCAAGAGGATTGCTTTTGGGTATCCATGGCCTGAGCTAGAGGGAAAGAGATTTGGTATGATCCAAGGGCGATATGGGTCGTTTGCTTGGTGTTTGAGGGATCGGATGGGTCGCCTACAGTATTGAGTTGGTTGGTTTGATTGGATGGATTGACGCATGTTCGTTGTATGTTAGTTTGCATAATGTCATGCAAAAGTATTGTTTTATAAATCCCGTAATTGATTAAATTGTTTTGGAAAAATGAATGGAATATGGTGTTGAAAACTTTGTTTCTAACCTAACTTTGTGTTGATATTAAGCATTCATTTTTTAGGTATTGACAGCAGGATGAGATTAAAGTTAGAAAAAGTGGCTAGATGGACCATAGGCAGCTGGTGAAGTTTAGTTATCTAGATTTTGTTATTTTGTTTTGGATGATGAATGTTATTTGTTCTTTGCTTGTAGGATGTATAAATGTTTGCAATGTTATAAATTGAATGAATGCCTTGTTTCAAAGTCAACCGCCTTTTGGATTTTGTTGAGTGTGTTTGGGTTGATTTAAAGCATAAGTTTATCAAAATAAAATTAATATTAAATTTATATATCAATTATACATATATTATATTATATAATTATTCCAAATCAACTTTACCTACATCCACTATTATTATTTCCCTCGACTGTCAATGCCTCTGTAGAACACGGACTCATAAACCACTAGGCGTAAACACTAGCAAACTACAACTTATAACAAACAACGGCACACTCCACGCACAACTCGCTCACAATGAAACAATACACCACACCAATATCTACCCCACACAAACCACTCCCCCATCCACATGGCTCTCTTCGACACACTGACCATACGGATTTCCCTGCTCACACTCGTACAAACACCACTCGCCAAAATTTATACCACCAACACTCAACACACCACATCCCAAATACCACCCCCACCACACCCTAACACAACTATCTAGATAACCAACACTTCAAACGCCTGCCCAAAGTACAAAATCCACTTTCTAATCAAAAATACCTCAAAACTTGCCCTCGGCACAACTGCACAATCTGTACAACGTCAACACCAATCGCTTCGGATATGAACCCAAAGCCGTATTCACGACACCACACCTCACTTCCAAAATCACATTCACCACACAACACCCAAATCCTCTAATCCAATTCACATCCGTGATTTTAAACACCAATACTTTTGATAGAACATTTGTCTAACCATACAAGTCAACTTGCTCCATTCACCTCCAATAAACCAACAAAATCAATTACTGGGTACGGTAAACCCATTCGCTATCTCAAAAACAAGCAGACGACCCATATCCGACCCTTGGATTCAATACCAAATCTCCTTTCATCTAGCCACGCCATGGCATTCCCACCAAAACGTAATCCTCTTCGATTACGGCCCACAAATCAACATTCACTCAAATCCACATAACCTGGTAGCAATAAAGCTTAGCAGTCACAATCTTATTCCACTGCCACACATTTCTCCACCTTCACTTACACACATAATCACTGGATTTCAAAATCATTTCAAACACTTGCATCATTTCCATCGCCAAGTGTTTTAAAAAGCAATAATAAAATATGACTATGTAACTCACCGCACCTGCTCATTAAGAGCTTCAATTCTTATCACGCAATTATAACAAATAAAATAAACATGGTTACTACGTGACCAAAGCAAGAAGGTTTAGTAAATGTAACACACCATATGATGGATTTCTAAGGTATGATTTAAACCCTATCATGCGTCACCCGACACCTGCCCAACTTAACCAAATGCTCATTAACTCTTTACACTAGTTTAACTATAATTTATTCAAAAATGCCAGAAATTTAGTTTATTTTACAAACTTCAAACCCTTCTTGTGCTTGACTCATAAATTATACCAAAAATCACCTTGTGTGTGTGTGTGTGTGTGTGTGTGTGTGTTGTGATATATCCTTGTGATTACCAACTATACTCGCTCCATGTGAAACTATCCCACAATAAAATTCCACTCAAACTGTCCAATTTCGGAATTGATTGCCAGACTAAAATGTATTATGACTTCATAACATATAAGACACACAATCAGAAACTATCCATTATAGCGGTTTCTTTATCTATTGTATGAATAATCACTGTAGATTGGATAACTCCTAAAATCACTTTTAATTTATGGTTTTATTCTAAACAAGACCTAATTTTTGACCACGTATTTACGTTTTGATACTTTTCTTGTAACCAAATTTAACCAACTTCCATAAACTCCAACAAAAACGCTGTTGCGCTATCTCTCCTCGACACTCCTCTCTCTCGCACTTAGCATCACACTTTAGGTTCTAGCTATTATCAAAAACGATTCTAAATCAGATATCTTCGTTGAACCCATACATATACATTTTGTTTCCCAACTCTCAAACATCAACTCGCTCTCCAAACCCACGCCCAACCCTAACCCAGACATTGCAAGATCACATAACCCTCAACACTAAAACCCCACTCTCAATACTCTCACGCAGATGACCATCATTAAGATCTATATATAATCTGTATTTTATGAAAAACCCTAGATCCATCACATTATTGTTACATGGTTTGAAAGATTAAACAACAATAATTAGATCATCTGTGTTAAACCTTCTCTGTGGTATACTTGACTACACCTTGAATCTTGATAAAAAAAATATATTCTTTTTTCCTTCTTCTTGAGTGTTTCGCCAAACAACAAAAGAGAGGAGAGAAAAGTTTTTTAGAGATTTATTGATCTTCTATTTATACTACCTAGAATCCTAATTGTAAATCAATTTGTTTCTCTCTCTCTCGCTGTCATCTTTATAAGATCCAATCACCTCCTTTGTTAATTTAATTAATTATTTTATTATATTCCTATCAAATCATTTCCTCCTACTATTATATATATATTAATAACTATATCTTATTTTATTTTATTATTAATTAACTAATTATCTTTATTACCTTAAGTTTTTATAAAAACCTAAGCTAATTTGGGTAAACCTTTTTACATAAATGCTACTTACTAAACTTTCTAAAAAATAACTTTTCATTTCAAATTTCACTTTCTATATTTAGAAAGTCTTTTATAAATATTCAAATTTCACTCACTTTACTTATTTCCAAACATTCACCCAAAACCAACCCTAAAACCCCCCCCACCAACACACACCCCTATCCAAACCCCTCCCACCTCCACCTAAAACCAACACACACAATCACCCCCATTCACAACCAACCCCCCCCCTCCACCCCCCATCTTCATCACCCCCAAACCCCTCACCCCCCACCCACAACCCCCCAACTCCCCAACCCCACTCCCCCCTTCCACCCCCCCCATCAAACTCCACACACTTACACCCACCCATAAACCCACCCTTCACAACCAACACCCACAATCTTCCCAACACACATCTCAAACCACTCTTCCACCCCCCACCTTACCCCCCCCATATTCACAACCAACCATCCTCTTACAACTATAACCCCCTACCCACTTCCCTAAAACCCCAACACACCCCCACCACCACACCCAAACAATAACCCAACCAACAAACATCAACAACACCTCAACCACTCCCCCCCCCCCATCCTATACATACAATCAACAACCATTCCCATCCCAACTTCACATCTCCCCACACAACTATAATTCCCATCCCCTATACCATCCCCTCAAAACCCCCACACTACCCCACCCCACACCTCACCCCCCCCCTTTCCCCACCACCTTCACCACCCCCTTACCACCACACACCTATCACCAAACCCCAAAAACCACCCCCCCCCCCACCCCCCCAACCCCCTTCATACACAACCACACCACTCACACCCACCCCCCCCACACCCTTTAACTCCACACCACCCCCCAACTCAAAAATCCCTCTCACATTCTCTAACTTCACCAAAAACAACCCCACCCCACCAACACATATACTACAGATACACCACCACACATATCCCCCCACCAACCCCTCCTCCACCCAACCTCTTAAACAATAAACACACACTCACTAAATCTCATATACAAACCAAACAAAATAATAAAACACATGTGAATAATAATATATAAATAAATCCTATATAATCACCTTCACTCCCCCCATACCACAATATACTATATATATATTATCTGTTGTAATCCACCCTCCACTATATATCTTAATATAGATAATATATTACTAATATATACGCGATATACCGCTATTATGAGCTTATCTACACGCCGTATAGTACGCGTATATACACGCGAATGTCGTCGTATTACACGCGTAAGTACGCGTACCTCTCCCTACCAACGTCATACTGTCTATAGCGTATACTCCACGTAAAATGTATGTTATACGTTATATTATATATCGTATATATTATACTATAATATAATTATATTATACTACTATACTAATTATACATATATATATATATATACGTTCTAATATATATAAGTCTATATTATATACGTATATATATATACGTATATATATATAGTATACTAATATATATATTAAGTATATATATATAATATACGCCTTACTATTTAATATATATATACGTATGTTAGATATATATATTATATATCATATAATTATTTATATATATATTATATACTATATATATATATTAATTTTTATATATTTATTATATCTATACTACTATCATAAAGTATTTATAATGAGGGACCTAATAAATATAACAAAGCCTTCAAACAAAGCACACCGATGCTCAATTGATAACTACCACCAAAATCTATAACACATGCCCTCATTATATCTTCCAACGTCTGAATCTTACATTCACGTTATCCATCCTCTTGAGGATGCTAAGCAGTACTCAAATCCAATCGCGTCTCTAACACTTTCTGCAGCGTCTACCAAAACTACAAGGTAAATCATGCATCTCAATCTGAGTTGATCGTCACCAGAATTCCATTCCTTGTTTATCCTCATCAATATAAATCCTGTACCTAACTTCACATTTGAAATCTTCTTTGCATAGCTAGAAATTTGAGCTAAATTTTTTTTTAAATTTGTGTCAGTCTTCGACAGCACCCAAATCACATCTATACTCACTTTCTTTGACCTGGATATTGAGTGATAAAATTCATGGTGATTACATCTTCTTTTTCACTCATGTATCTCAGGGCTGTTGCTGACAAGCCAAAAGTCTTTGACATTGCAGCCTTCACCTCTTAAACAAATCCGACAATTGCTAACATAGGTAGCTATATCATTTTCTACACATGGTTACCAATACATGTCTCCAAGGTTATAATACGTCTTATCCGCTCTTGGATGTACCATGTATCTTGATGCATGGGCCTCATCCATTATACTTCCTACCAATAGAACCTAAATTCGATCTATAAAGTACAAACTCTCATCTCTTTTTCTTTCCATTTGTGGATCTAAACCATATAGCCTTTCTGCGAGTACGTTCTCTTGCTTGAACGCCTCACTTTGGGCTGCCAATATCATTCCTATTACTCGTCTTGATTTCACTCTCTCCTTTCTACTCAACGCATCACCCACCACATTCGCTTTATCAGAGTATCACACAAATCATTCTTCAAAGTCTGAAAAGCCTCTTCTTGTTCAACGCTTCACTCATACTTCTGATTCCTCTCAGTTAGGGAAGTAAGGGGGTTCGACAATCTTAAAAAAATTCACGATGAACGTCGGTAGTAACCTACCAATACTAAGAATAATCATCCAATTCCTCACTGCCTCACTCTTACTCGGGTCCACGTGAATACGTTATAGTTGACCACCTAACCAAGAAAATGCACTTCCTTCAACTAAAAATCACACTTAGAAAACTTAGCATACAACTTCTCCTTTCTCAGTGACTCCAACACTATCTTCAAATGAACTTCATGTTCCTCCTTCGACTTTGAGTAGGCCAAAATGTCATCAATGAATACGATGACAAACCTACCTAAGTACGGTTTGCAAACCCGGTTCATTAAGTCCATGAAAACCGCTGGTGCATTGGTTAACCCAAAAGGCATAACCGTAGACTCAAAATGTCCGTATCTTGTTCGAAATGCGGTCTTTGGAATGGCATCCTCATGCACTCATAGCTGATGATATCACTCGGATGTTCTGGCAAAATCACAGGGATAATGCGTAGGACTCTTTATATTTCTCATTATTCACATTGTGTGAGATAGAAAGCATAATATTGATAGGTGTCCTAATGAGATTTATGAATGATCTCTTTTGGCTCTAGACTCAATAGTACACTTTGGTTTTAGTGATCGGAGGCTGGAGCAGACTGCCACCTTTTAATATAACTAAACTCTGGATGTGAGAAGTCAATTGAATGGTGTATTCTTTCTTGAGGAAATGAATCAAGGTCTTTTGAGGGGTCCTTGAGTGGCTAGGGAGGGTTGTGCATTGCATCACTGGGTCCATGATGTCAGTCTTCAATGTCAGCAATCATCTTTGTGATTCTTGACAGCAGATGTATTGACCCGGTTTCTGCCTAAGTGTAAGGAGGGCTTATTTCTTTTCACCCTTTATCTTAACTTTTCTTTTTAATTCTTCAACCCCTTCAGCGCTTACCGAGACTTCATAACTAGTACCTTGTTGGGTTTGTTCCAGTACTAGCTCCATCTCAGTCGACACTTTTCCCGATTCTTACTTTTTCTCCTTTTGTATCATACCTAAGGACTTCTACACTATCTAGTGGATATCCCTGGGTAGATCCCTCCGGTTCTGGCTGGATCATGGGATTTGAATACCTATGCCTAACCACCTTATAACTCCATAAATTTAAGTACATGGTCGGTCTTTTGGGTATTCCATCACAATCCTTCAAAAACCATTGAAAAGTTCAATCAAAGTGTTTGATATAAATATAAAAAAGATTTACACTTTGAGAGTTTTTCATTATCACTAAAAGCTCCCCCTTAACATGTGCATCGTAATCGTAGTACATGCTAAGTGTAGAGTGCATTGAGTCCATTTTATATGATCACATTTCAGTACAAATTAGATGCAGTTTAATCACATTTTCTCCCCTTATCCAAAATGTTAATCCCTTGATATTTTGGATATCAATTGATTAAACGTTCGGGGACAAAATGTTACACAATATCTATCAGGAACATTTTAATGCTCCCCCTCAATATTTGAGGGTATATAAGACAGTGCTGAGTACAATAATTTGAATTTTTTTGAATTTACTAAGAAATTCTTGAAAATTTTGTACTCGAGCACTCCTTATTATCACCATTAAGTCTACACTACATATATACAAATTCACAAGTTTTTATTATGTATAAGGTTTGACCTGTTATGATGAGGACATCATATGATAAATCATATGGTCCTTTCCAGCAGCCGAAGGTCTCCCCCGTACGGTCTTCCACCAACAAATTTTTCCAGACTCCTAATGATCCTTCTGTTCCTTAGTTGTTGATCAATAGCCTGAATCATAGCTCCTGCTCTTTCCTTGTCTACATTTCTCCAGACTGTCTGTGGCAGATACTTCATCCGGATTCGCTTCAGAATATCATCAAGAGCAGACCGAACATCGTTGAGTGTACCGTCACTAAATTTGTGGAGTTCATCAATACGCATCAATCTATTCTTCTTGTCTTTATTCTGATATATGAAACCTCTGGGATTGGAGTATGCTGTATATGCTGACTTACGTTTGAGATCTGATCTGTACGTATCCGGCCTTGTGAGGTTGAGCTTCTTTTGGTAACTTTCGACACCTAATTGAAGATCTTCCACACGCCTTCTGAGGACAATGCTTCTTGTAAACATTCGCAGTGAGACACCCAAAGCTAGACGTTCCTCAACATTGAGATTTGTCAGCTTGCCTTGAACAAGAAGAAGCAGCATGTCTTCGATGTCTTGAAGACGAAGTCTGTTGTAGTCGCCTTCTTTGAATGTGTACAGCTTGTCGTCATTTCTATGAACAGTGATCCAATCCAAATGTTTGTAATTATGCCATTCGACAATCTTAAAGCAAGGATTCTGTATTTGGAGTAGACATCACGAGCAGATTCCCTATTTACTGCAAATCCATAGAATTATGTTTTCGCCCTCAGTGAGAGATGCCCTAGAGTGCATGTTTGTCATAGACAATCGGCACTTGACTCCACATAGTGTTTAGGACCAATTCTTCAATCCATTTGATGTTTCTATAATCTACAGCCTTTGTCTTCATCACTGAAGCAGCATAAGTTCGGTTTGAGACACAACCACTTAAATATGCAAGGTCATTGTTGATGAAGTGATCAAATGGTATTACTTGACAACCTCGTGAATAGGTATCAATGGTAAGGGCTTGCGAAGATCATGTGGATATTGCTGTCCTTTAGGATTGTTCCAGTCTAATTGATCAGTAGTTGCTTTGCAGACTTCTTCAAGGAAGTATTCAAGTTCCACCAGAATCTTGCACGAACCTTTCATTAACTCGAATGTTGGACCGACTAATAATTATGAAGTCAGAGTATCAACTTTGAGTCGATTTAACATGAATGCTGAGAAGTCTAGAGGAGTATCCATCAGCTCATTAAACGACTCACGTAGATCTTCTTTCTGAGCCAAATTGTTGATCCAAGGTTGAATTGGTCCATGAGCAGCAGGCAAAGTCTTGTTCCAATCACGATCGGGAGTTGGAGGTTTTGTTAGTTTCTGAAACCAATCAGGAAACTGAGTGGTCTCATCAATAGGTTGATCTTCAGTATAGCCTGTATTGAACTCCTGATGTGCGGGTTCTTCCAAGTCTTCAATAGTGTGTATTGGCTCCTCTGCTTGAGCAGACTTGTCAGTAGACTTTTGATGAGATTTGGACCCTTCTTTAGACTTGCCAGTTGACTTGGAAGTCTTGGTGCACTGGTTGACTCTGGTTCTTTTCCTGCTCTTCTCCTCTTAGACCTCCGATTTGATCCAACGGAGGGTTCTTCGTCTTTATCCTCTTTATCTTGACGTCTTTTAAACGAAACAGTTTCTCCATATGTGTCAAGTATAAGTTTGTCACTTTCTTAAGCGTCAACCAATGCTTTGTAGAGATTCTTTTGTTCATCAGATCTGTGGATTGACTTATTGCTCTCCATCTTGTCTATGAGAATCTTCTTTAGCTCTAATTCAGATAGGTTGGCGGCTACAGCATAAGATGTCTTAGATTCATTGGATGAATGAGTCAGAACCTCAGCTTCAAGTTGTTCATTTACAGTCTTCTTAATTTTTAGCAAAATCTTAGAGACTTGTGCTTTGACTTGTTCTTTGACTTGATTCTTGATTATGTTCTTAATGTTATCATCAAGTTTATTGATAAAGTCTGCATTTTCAGCTTGAGCTTCATCTCTAAGTCTGTCAGATTGTAACTGAACAGCTATTTTGATGGCTTCATGCATCTTGTTGGCAAGGTACGCATCAACAATGCTGAGAATTGAAGAAACCGCTGCAAAAAATTGGTTTGTTTGCCTGAGTTCAGAAAAATCGGTTTCCAAATTTTTTAGTCTATGGTCAAACCTGAATAAAGAGCCAAAGTTGGGAAGGTCTTGTAGGGAGGAGCTTGGAGCAGTTGCTGGTGTAGGAACTGGTGTTTGTTGCAGATGTGTGATGAGAGGAATGGGTGGTGGAGGAAGAGTTGTTGTAGACAACAGAGGTGGCTCAGCAATAGTAGTAACCGGAACATCTATTAGTGAAGTTGACTCAGTGTTAAGATTAAATATAGAGTTAATACCTGTATCTAGACTGGGGTTGAGCATGTTAGAAACGAAGCTAGATGACACAGAAGAACTCTGTTGTTGAGCTTCAGGATTGACCGGTGTTATGATCACATGAGTATCTTCTATTACTTGAGTAGTTTGAATGATAGTACGTGTAGCATCTGTCATTTCAGTATCTCTTCCCTTCAGATTGACGTTCACGTCCCTGTATAATTCATTCGCTTCGTCCTCTTCATTTGTCTCCTCTTCATCCATCTCTTCTCCCTTAACGCTCACACCTTGTATTTCTTCATCATTATTGGATTTATAATTAGAAGGTGTATGAACCCTCAGATCTGAATCCTCTTCTTCTTTATCTTCTTCATCATGAGTGGAAAGCTTGGGATGAACAAAGTCATCACCATCGTTGTCTGAATCAGTTTGCTCATTAACATCATCTTGCTCTTCATCATCTTGACCATCATGTTCTTGATCATCATCATCTTGATTATCATCATCTTGTTCATCATATTCCTGACCATCATCATCTTGATTATCAGCATCATCATCATCATCATCATCATTGTCTTCATCATCATCATTGTCATCATCATCATCATTGTCATCATCATCATCATTCAAGCCTACTTCATCATCATCCTCTTCGTCACTGGACTTCCAAGATATTTGCTCATCATCAGATTCATAAGTAGGTACATCAGGAACCCCTGGTGTGATACCAGTTCCTTCAACTGCACCTAAGCCACTGGTGTGAGAGCTGTGAGTTTGTATCTTGCTTCTTTCAAGAGCAATCTTCATATGTTCAGCTTCAGTCAAAGCAACCTCAGATAGCACCGTTAAACCTTTTGACTTTGTTGTAGATTGCTTCTTCTTGGCAGGTTTATCTCCCTTAGCAGAAGTCTTGATTCTTTTTCCTTGAGAAGTGTTTAGGCTTCGTCTGGTAGATGATTTCAGAATCAGCTTTCTTCTTTGTGATTTTGGTTTTTGAGTCTTTTCACCAGTAGCATAAGCACGGTAAGTCATGTAGGCTTCAGACTTCAACATGGCTTGGTTGGTCAAGTGATGAGGGAGAATAGCGCCATTTACTTGTGTGTCCCGATGTTTAGAAATGACTCTTATTGTGGTGAACATGAAGTCATCCCTGGCATAGTGCCAAAACATCTTGTTTCTCCTTGGAATTGCCTGATCCTTTGCCATGAAGTAGTCTATAATAACTTTGGTGAATCATGGATAATACATGTCATTGTTCTTTTTATAATTCTTGTTCTCTACTTGATACACCAAATCTTCCCACAACAAGTAGACATAATCAACAGTCTTGTTATGATACATTCCTAGAAATTGAGCCGTGAACAAAGAAGAGTGCAGTGTTTTCACTTAGTCCACTTGTTAATTATGGCAGCAAATGATCTCCATGGTTGATGCATGTGATTGACATTGACATCGGATAAAAACTTGATCTCACCAGTGTGTCCAAGGTCTCTAATAAAAGATAGAATCTCCTCTTCAAGTGGGGGTTCTTCAAATGTCTGACCTGGGAGTTTAGGGCAAATCTTGAGCATATCTCTGAAGTTGTCAAAGTTAACAGTATGTATTTTGCATTCATAAATTAAAACAATGTGGGAGAATGTTGGTCTGGAGCAGGGCCCGAACTCTTGCATGTATATCAGCAGTGATCTCAAATGCTTTGTAATGGAGTGAGTTGTAGAGCATCTAATACCACTTGAAGAGTAGGTTCCTTGGATTTGAGATTAGAGCTTAGTCGGAGATTGCTTTTCCCTATCTTAGCTTTGTGATATTATTATTCTGCTTAAGAAAGAATCAATACAGTTTATGATTGTACAATACACTTTTACAGACCTTTCAACTGAGTGAGCATGTAAAGTTGATTCATAATGTGAACGTTTCTTAGGAATTAAGAACATTAAGACTTTTTGCACTTATTAAGATCTATCCATTTAAAAAATGACAACTCAAGCTAACTATTGTTTTAGAGTGTATAATTAACCAAGTTTAATTAACTCCCGAATTAAGATATTAAACTGCCTTTTAAATTGGAAATTTGATCTTAAGTGTTTTGGGTCTTTGAACCATAAACTAATTTCTAAGGAAAAACTTGTTGTTCGGTTCCTTAATAAACTAGTTGTTTTGTTCCTTAAAGAATAAAAGTTGTCCCCCCCAATCTCCCATAATCATCCCCCCCCGCAATCTAGTTGTTCGGTTCCTAAACGAAAACAAGTTGTTCGGTTCCTTCAGAAAATCTGGTTGTTCGGTTCCTTCATACAAACTGGTTGTTCGGTTCCTTAATAGAATGAGTTGTTCGGTTCCTTAATGAACACTAGTTGTTTTGTTCCTTTACAAAATGAGTTGTTCGGTTCCTACTAACACTAGTTGAACGGTTCCCAAAACAGAGTAAGTTGTTTGGTTACCAAAGAGTTCATGTTGTTCGGTTCCCAAAGACAACGAGTTGTTCGGTTCCTTCTAACTACTGAGTTGTTCGGTTCCTAAGGGCAACAAGTTGTTCGGTTCCTGAATAGAAAACTTGTTCGGTTCTCAAAGAGAACCAGTTGTTCGGTTCACTTTAGAATTTGCACAACCATGACATGTTAAGCATTCTTACTTGTTGTTTTTGTATGCTAATCATAAGAAAAACATTTTGGGCACAATAAAACAACTTGAATTCACAGAATTTATCAAGATCCTACAACAAACGAGCACTTTTAACCATTGAGACACCAATAATCAACAATCTACAATCAAGGAAGTTATATGATCTCATAAACACATTCAAGATGGTGAAATATAGCTCCCTAACACAAAACCTACAAGCGTTTAACAGTATTACACATAAACCTAAAATTTCGAGCAAACAATCGACCACAATACATTCATATGTTAGATACACATAAAACTATTTTAGACAAGTCTTCTACACACCAATGCCATCAAAACCCCTTAAACAATTTAAAGATTTGATCACTTTTGATTTTAAATTATATCATGCAGGATTATATTCAAAAGTTAAAACAAAAAAGAACATTAACGACACTCTGTGAACAACACCTAAGTATGCTGGGGGTGTCTGGATATGCAGTTAGGAACTGAATATCTAATCATTTTTCTACTGATCTAATTATTTAGAGGAATCGATTCCATACTGTAGGTCCAGCCCTAGATAGATCTTCAAGCCTGTTAAGGTTGTAGAGTACTTATGTAATCACAAGCAACTCTAAGAGAGACTCTAACAAATTAAACTATTGTTTACGCGGAATATAAACAACAGAGTTAAAGAAAAAGAATTACTCAAACAATGATCCTCTATGGATCTTTTCTATTAACAATAAAAGTGTTTTTCGATCGTCCTTTCATCTATGACCGTAGGTTTCTTAAATACCCATGAAACCCTAACAACCTTTTACCTAAGACTCGCTAAAGAGATAAGTATTATCACTTCCTAGGATATCTCATGCATATCCTTATCACTAACTAACTATACTATCAACTCGGAGTAAGCATAATACTACCAGGACTAATATTGTTCTACCAGCAGGAATAACTTTTGATCTGCCAGCACTAACTATAACATTATCCTTACCAGTAGGAACTACATACCTACCAGCAGGAACTTTTACTCTACCAGTAGGAACTACATACCTACTAGTAGTAACTATCTATTACAATATTCCTAACAATCCTCCCCTAAACTTGAATTTGACCCTGTTAACTTCAAGTTTCTAGATAGATCTTCACTTGTGAGCTTGAGGATTGAGACTTGACTATGAGCAGCAGCTAAAGCAACATCCAAAAGAAGTAGGAACACAAAACCAATGGATGCTGACGGTGAAACCTTGAACCAGCAGCAACAATGTTGAATCTTCAAAATTCCACGAACTAGCAACATCGAAGAACCATCGCAGCAACATGATATCCATCAAGTCAGGGTTACATACTATTCTCATCACATCCCATGGTGTGTTAACTCCTGGGAGAGGTGAATCAAAGAAAAGAAATGGATTTGATGAAGCCTTTACCAAGTAGCCATTAACTCTTGGGCTAGCTAACTCTTTGGTGGAATCATGACATCACCCTGGTGAGTTAATAACCAGTCCAATTCTTAGAACATGAATCATTGGTGAATTGGAATACCCTAATGATTTTTGGCAAATCATCACAGCCATTAACGGATTTGATATAGTCTTTACCAAGAGCCGTACCCTCTTGGACTAGCCACTCTTTGTTGTAACAACCTGGTGAGTGAAAACCATATAGTTTTTAGCAAACTATTACAGCTATCAACGGATTTGAGCAAGTCTTTACCATGAGCCGTTTGCTATGGACTAGCCACTTTTCATTCCAAGAATATGGCAAGTGAAAACCATCCAGTTTTGGGTAACCTGGCAACCATCAACGGATTTGGAAATCACACCAGAGCCGTACCCTCATGGTGAATCAACTCTTTCTTGTCTGTGAGACATGGTGAGTTGAACACCATTTGTTGTGCGGTGGTTAACCAACACCCAATCCCTTAAAATGGCTCTGTTTGTACAAAATACACTGCAATAAAACCAAGCAGCATGCCAAAAACTGTTTCCAGAAGCAAAACTTGATGCGCGCTAAAAAAATAAATATGGCATACTATGCAAAAGCTAATAAGTATGGAGATTCTACATACAAACTTTATATATCCAAAATATATTTTAAATAGCAAAAAGAATTATGAGATATATAACAAACTTAACAGTACCAGTCATGAACCTTAGGACGCTTGGAATCAGAAATTTGTTTCTTGAGAAAGGCAATCAACTGAACCGCAGTGGTAAGTTCATTACCCACTGTTCCGTGACAAATTTCCAGCTGATGATCGAGCATCCTTTCGATAAGGTTGACAGAGAGAGGATACTTCTTGTCCACAAACATATGTAAAACGAGTCCACTAACTGTCTCCAACACATGAACACCAGAAAAAGAATATAGCTTCCAGCTTTGAATACTCCAGGTGTGTTGGTTCTTCCAAACATCACTACCATCATTCACTTCAGGTGAATCCATCAAAACCTTAAGATCTCCCCAAAGAACAAGACCAACTCCCGCAGCTTTCTTATCCTGATAAAATGTCATCACACGGCCATAAATTGTCATCAAGTCTGCTCTAGTAACCAAGTGAAGGATTTCCCTAAGACTTGTGAAGTACTTGCGAGAGTTGTCTAGCCTGTAGAAGGCATTGATCGAGCCTAACCCCGTAGGCAATAACTCCCAGTCAACAACATCATATAAATTAACAAGTGTATCATCATCAGAAGCAGAATCCGCATCAGAAGCATACTTAATGCATAATTTGTGTTCAGCTTCAGGATCTCCTTCTTCAATTGGAATGGTAGATTGAGAAGTATGAACACCTTTTCTGCCTAATCGCTTCTTCTTGGTACCAACCTTCTTGAGTGAGGAGGCAGTGTGTTGTGCTGTAGAAGCAATGTTAGAAGGAACTTCAACTTGAGCGTCTGGAATATCCTGAGAATGAGAAGGAGCAGCAACTTCCTCTCGTGAAACATTTTGAGAAGGAGTTGCACCTTCTTCTTCCTGTGGAACACCGTAAGAAGGAGCTTCAACGGTTACTTTATCATCACCAGTCTTGAGTTTCTTTGAAGAGGCACTAGTCATTGGACTACCATCTCTTTTTAAACCCCTTGTGAATGCAACAGCTCTTTGGATCTTATCAAACTCTTCTTGAAGCTGTTCAGGAGAGAGTTTTCGAACTTGAGCCATAGTCCAACCAGTAGAGTATACAGCAGGACCTTGATTCTTCACATAAGTGCGCATATATTGCCTGAGCTGAGATGGTGTCATAGGCCTCTCCCTCCGTTCTTTAGCCCGTTGTTCAGCAAGTTCTTTTCTTCGAGTATTGACCAACGCAACCATCCTGGCTGCAAAATCATCATCAGTAAATTCAACCCCGAAAATTGTAGAAGATAAGTCTGGATTTGCTTGAAAACGAGCCAAAATTATATCCCAAGCAGCATTTGAGTAGTTTGTAGCAGATGAAAGAACCTCCTGCTGTCTCTTTCTTTGGTCTTCAGTCATCTCAAAGTCTTGAGACATCTGCCTAGCTAAATTAGCATCCTTCATAAGAGATTCAGCTCTTTGCTTTTCGAAATCGGCGAGTTCTTGAGCTTGTAATCTCTGAGCAGCCTCCCAACCTAGTCTTTCTTCTTCCAATTGCTTGAAAGTCTTATCATGAGTTAGAGTAGGTTCTTCAACAACAACACCTTTTCCCTTTCTGGTATCTTTGACAAGTGATAAAGGAGTTGCAGGTGTTGTACCACTACTAGCAGGAATTGTTTCATCAGCAGGAACAAAACTACTGGTAGGAACAGTTGTGCTACCAGGAGAAACAGTTGAAGGACCAGTAGGAGCACCAGTAGAAACACCAGAGGAAACACCAGCAGACATATCAGTAGGAAGAGGTGGACTAGGAGGAATATCAGCACCAGGAGAAACATCAACATGAGCATCTGAAGCAGCAGCAGCCTTAGCCAATTTGATGAGAGGATCCATATCCTGCTCTTCTTCCTCTTCTTTATCAGACTCACTCATAACAACCTTCCTGCTCCTTGTTTTGAGATTCAACTCCAAAGCTTTAACCTTCTTAACCAATTGACCCACTACATCCTTAAATAACAGCTTGTGTGCCTTAAGCTCTGATTCCAAGGTACTAACTTTCTGCACAAGTTCAGACACTAGAGAAGACAAAGCAGTTAGTGTGGCAAGGTCCTCAGCACCTCCTGAGGTTGGACCTACAGGGGGAACTTGAGTGGACCTGGGAGGAGTGGTGTGGAAAGATCCTCCCAGTGTTTCATCTTCCACATTTGTGGAAGTGAAAAGGTCAGGATCAGACTCATTGGCTCCTGAAAAAGAGGCAATGTTGGGGTCTGAAGTGTGACCCTGCTCAAACACTGGAGGAATATGGTCTGATGTTGTTGGTCTTGGTGGTGTTGGTATTTGTTCTTGAGATTGATCAGGCTCAGGCCTAGTCTCTTGAATAGTCTCAGGAATGGTTTGAGGGATATCTGGTGCAGCTTCCCCTGTACCTTCATCTGCTATAGCAGCTTGAGCAGGGGGAAGCATTACAGCTAAAAGTGGCATGTGGTCCATTCAAAATTTAACCTCATGTTAGCAAAAAGTTTGCTTGACAGTTTTAAAACATGATATTGTTTAGTATTCCTAGTTTCTATTCCCAAAAATGATTTGAAGGTGTTAAGATTATGAAAAAGACTCGGTCACCCCCGTGTATCATTAGTATAGCATAGCTCGTAGTTAGAAAGAAACACTTG
>BQNB010114612.1:3331-13457 GCA_026074375.1 Tanacetum coccineum
CGTATGAATCTTATGTTCGGATGGTTTCTTAATGAATTTTGGCTTTCATCTTGTGTTTGTATCAAATAAGCTGAATGTATTTTCTAATGGTCATTTTAGTAAAATAAGTATGATTTTAGCTTATTTGATTCTTTAAATGTATGGCATGACTCACTCGGACATGTTTTAATTTTTAACTAAATATGTTGTCTAATTAAACCAAATTGGATATCCACTTTAGGTAGTGACACGGACTACAAAATTAAAACTTATATTGAAGCCAAATTGACAAGATTGCCTTGATATGATTCACATGGTTTCATGTGATTTGGAATTGATACCTACTAAGGTAGCGAATAGCGATTACTTCATCATATTTGTTAATGGTGGTACAAAATATTGCTATTTATACTTACTTAAGAGTAAGGATATAAACAAGATTGTTATATGTAAATAAGTTGAAAATCCACTTATAATCAAAAATAAGGTGGTTCGAAGTCATATCGGAGGTGAATATGTGTCTCCATTTATAAATTTATGTGTTAAACTTAGAATAAGACATAAAATTATTGCTCTTGATACTTCAACAATAGAATTGTTGAAAGAACCGTACCTTAGAAGATATGGTTAATGTCATGTTCGTAAGTCCTGGTTTAAGCTATAACATGTGGGGGAAAGCGATTATGTCGACTACTTATCTTTTAGATAAGATCCATTGTAAAGAAAATAAGATAGTTCTTATGAACTACGGATGACAAGAAAACTATCTTATAAGTATTTACAAATATGGAGGATATCTATCTAAGATATACGTATTGAACCCCAAGGTTCAAAAGATTTGACATGCATTGCATGTTCTTAGTATATGCTCATAACAGTAGTGCTTATGGTTTCCTTGTGTATGTTGATATACACAAGGACACGATAATGGAATAAAGAAGTGCTTCCTTCTTTGAAAATATATTCCCTTGCTAACGAAGAAAATTGGAAGATCATCTGGAATAGATGACGAAGTTGTCTAAGATCAGAGATAACAGGATGATAATGATCTCCATGATGAGAGACAAGATCAATCCAAAGAAGAAGAGGTTGAACCTAGAAGATGCAAAAGGGCAAGAACTGAGAAATCGTTTGGACCAGATTTTCTTTCTTTTATGGTAGAAAATGAACCTACTTCTTATCGAGAAGCGGTAACTTCCTCGGAATGGCTCAATAGAAAGAATCCATTAGAAGTAAAATAGATTCTATTTTACAAAAACATACTTAGGAGCTCTTGGGTTTACTTTCGGGTTGTAAACCACTAGGCTATAAATGAATCTTCAAGAATAAGATGAAAGACGATGGCACCATTGACAAGTACAAAGCAAGATTGATGATCAAAGGATATAGACAACGCGAAGGTCTAGATTACTTTGATACTTATTTTCCTGTTACGCGAATAACCTCGATTAGAATGGTACTTGATATTACCGCATTAAGAAAATTAGAAGTTCATCAAATGGATGTGAAAATGACATTTCTAAACAGGGATTTAGAAAATGTACTATATACGAACCAACCTGAGGGTTTCATAGCTCTTGGACTAGAGAGCAAAGTTTGTAGGTTTGTTAAGTCATTATATAGCTTAAAGAAAGCTCCCAAACAAGGACATCATTTTCACCATATCATGTAAAAATGTGGATTCAAAATTAATGGATGTATGTGTGTACTCCTATGTTTATACATAGATGGTATAGTTATCACCAAAAGTGATAAGAAGATAAACAAATTCACTAATGACATGTTGGATTCATGATTGACATGAACATCATTAGTTATTGAATATGGTTCTTAGAACTAAGGGCATGTGAACCAATATGGATTTGTTTTGAAGTCTAAAGCATTATAAGGACAATATTCTTGAGAGGTTCAATGTAGGGGATTCAAGCCTAGCTAGAATCCAATGACATCTTTTTAATTCTATTTAAAATAGAAGTAAATGTGTTGCCTATTTTAAATACTCAAAGAATATTGGGCATCTTATGTGTCTAATGACGTGTGTCTGCCTGATTTAGAACTCATAGTTAGGTTAAGTAGATTTACCAGTAATTCAAGTGGGGACCATTTGAATATGTATTACACGAGTACTATGATACTTATAGTATTGCATTATGGAAGATATCTGGCTGCTATCAAATAGTGGACTTATAACTTTTTGGATTTCAGCTTCTATTTCATAAGCTCATTTTTGTGGCTTACTTGGAATTTTTTTGGCGTATATAAGCTTACTATGACATGATAAGATTATATAAGCCGAAAAGTTTCAAAGTAAGCCCCAAAAAGTGAGCTTACAGAGCATAAGCCGAAAACCACATAAGCCTACAATATAAGGTGTTTATTTAAGCCTATTCGTGGGCTTATGAGCTTATGTGGTTTCAACTTAATTTTTACAAGCTTAAATTTTTCAGCGTATTTTGTGACCTATGGGATTATATAAGCTAACTATATCATAATAAGCTTATATAAGTCTGAAAATAAGCCAAAAATTTGAACTTATAAAAAGAATCCGAAATCACATAAGTTGATAAGCCCACAAATAAGCTTAAAAAAGAACTCCCTTAGTATAATGTATGTTTTACGAGTTGGAAAATGTTAGAGGCGAGGCTTGTTACTAAGGAACTGATCTGATTACACCGACAAATTTTAGGCTGCAAAATCAGCTAAGGCCTTAGGTAATGCGTAAACTTGTTGTCTGCATATTCCACATGTACTCATACTTGTGATGTACTCGAAAGATAGGTTGAGGTATAGTTGATAAAGTTTGAAGCATTTGCCCACATACATCATTTGCCCACATACATCACTATTGATTTCTCTCTTTAGTATTACAGAATGACAAAAGTAGTCATGTACATAGTTTATGTTGTTTCATTCTTATAAGATTGCTATTTGCGGAATGCAGACGGTATATGCTACACAGTACATAGGAGCGAGACCTGCTTTGGACTCCAAGATTATTCTGATCTTTTTCTAGGGTATTGGTAGGGTTTGAGTTTGATCTTATCTGTTGTGTAGGAAAGTTTAGAGAAAAGCATGTCAAATGTTTACGTATGGATGGAGTTGCAGTATTCAAGATAGAGAGAACATAGTTAAGGTATGTTTATATTTTTAACATAATTTTAACAATCACTTATTTTATTTTTATTGACACTATTTTTTTTTCTAGACTTTTCAGAGTGCAAAAGCTAGAGTCTTTTAATTAACATCTGTCATTGGCGGTGTGGGTTTAACTCTCTCAAAAGCTGATAGAGTGATATTGGCGGATCCTGCTTGGAACCCTAGGTTGTTGCTTATATCATTTAGATATCTTAATAATGTAATTTTAATAAAAGATCTAAACTTTTTACCCTTAATCTGCAGCACGGATAACCTAAGCGATGATAGGGCGTACATATTAGGTCAAAGCAAAAATGTGGTATTGTACCGCATTTTGACATGTGGAACAACGGAGGAAGTCATTTACAAAACTCAAGTAAATTATTTTACATTCATTATAGGTTAAATTTTTTGTAGCTCTATGTTTTTTATATCTTATTTAAATATATTGTAATAGGTTTACAAGAGTATCATAATTAAAAGTGTGATGGAAAAGTGAATTGCAATGTTCATATTTCTCTCTAAATGTGAATCTTTTAATTATTTATTTTAAAATTCATTTGCATAATGATATATGTGTATTGTGTATTATATCAGGAGAAGAAACAATGTTTCCAAAAGACAAATTTTGAGCTATCAGTAAGCGTGAGGCAACTATTACAAAAACAGAAGCGTAATTGGAAACCGTGAGTATTTTTTAGCCTTTAAGATTTTTTTCTTTTACCATTGTTTTGTTCTAACATCATTCATTATCTTTTTCTTACTTTAGGAATTCTATTCTTCATCAACATGTTGAACATCTAAACTCGTTTCCCAACATCGCGGGGATTCTTAACCATTCTATTATTTTTTCAAAACCCGCTCCTAGAAATGATATGTTTCAAGACAATCTTCAAACATCACGCAGATCTTGGTATGATGAAATGTTCAAAGATAGTGAAACATCAGAAGTATAGTCTATAGTGAAATAATGGCGATTGGATTTGGGCTTATAGATACACCTCCTGGCATAGTGAAAGATTGACTAGGAGGTGTATTTATAAGCCTAAATCCAATCACCAATCTTTTACTTTGGACTATACTCCTGATGTTTCACTATCTTTGAACATTTCATCGTACCAAGATCTACGTGATGTTTGAAGATTGTCTTGAAACATATCATTTCTAGAAGTTTTTCTAGGAGTAGGTTTTGAAAAGAGAATAGAATGGTTAAGAATCCCTATGATGTTGGGCAACGAGTTAAGATATTCAACATGTTGTTGAAGAATATAATTCCTAAAGTAAAAAAAAGACAATGAATGATGTTAGAACAAAACAATGGTAAAAGAAAAAAATTAAAGGCTAAAAAAATGCTCACAGTTTCCAATCACGCTTCTGTTTTTGTAATAGTTGTCTCACGCTTAATGATAACTCAAAATTTATCGTCTGGAAACATTGTTTCTTCTCCTGATATAATACACGAGACACATATATCAATGTGCAAATGAATTTTAAAATAATATAATTAAAATATTCACCTTTGGAGAGAAATACGAACATTGCAATTCAGTTTCCATTACACTTTTAATTATGCTACTCTTGTGAACATGTTACAATATATTTAAATAAGATATAAAAAACATAGAGTTACAAAAAAATTTAACCTATAAAGAATGACAAATATTTTACTTGGGTTTTGTAAATGACTTCCTCCGCTGTCCCACATGTAAAAATGCGATACACTGTCACATTTTTGCTTTGACTTATTATGTACGCCCTATCAACGCTTTGGCTATTAGTGCTGCAGATTAAGGGTAAAAAGTTTAGATATTTCATTAAATTTACGTTATTAAGAGATCTAAATGATATAAGCAACAAGATAGGGTTCAAGTAGGATCCACCAATATCACTCTATCAGCTTTTGTGATAGTGTTAAACCCACACCGCCAACGGTAGATGTTGATAAAAAGACTAGCTTTCCCACTCTAAAACTTCTATTAAAAAAATTAAAATAGTGTCAATAAAATAAAATAAGTGATTGTTAAAATTATGTTAAAAATAGAAACCTACCTTAACTATGCTATCTTTATCTTCAACTCTACAACTCCCATTCATACGTAAACATTTGACATGTTTTTTCTCTAAACTTTCCTACATACTGATATAGTCGTTTTACATCACCAAAAATATTTATAAAAACGGTATGATAAATACAAACCTTAACACAAAAGTATCTTGGTAAGTATACCTTATAACACTCATGTTAATGTTTCTTAATCTTTGATTTAAGCACATTAATTGTTTTTTATTTGGTTGATACTTCTTTGCCATTTAGGGTTTCAAGGTTTTTAAGGTTACATTTATCGCTGCATATTTAGGGTTCGTTCATCTTTAATCGTTATTCTTCATTATTATATTCTTGATCGCTATAATGGAAGCAGGCTAGGGAGGCATTGATTGGTTGTTGAAAACCCTAATTGTTAGGGTTTTGATATGTTCTTTTGCCCTAGTCTTTGATGTTTTGCTCTTTTTAATTCGTGGGTTTGAGAGAGATGGAGAAGGAGGATCTGACTATTCTTATAAAATCTTTAGCTAATGATTACGATGATTTCATTGCTAAGTTGAGTTCTGATCAAAGTAATGCTCCTATTACTAAATTACCTGATGTTGATGGATCGTCGAAGGCAAATGATACGTTGGAAAGTGTTGGACTGGGTTCGGACATTGTTCAACCTAAGGCTACCAACTCATATGTTTCGGTACTTCAAAATAAACCGATTGATAGTGTTGTTAAGATATCGAAACTAAGGAATGAGGAGGTAGTAGAGGGAGCAGCCGTTGCTATCCCTTTTGAGGCTGTGGAAGAAGTGAGTGCAAGATTTGCTAATACATTGTATGGCTATTTCATCGATAAGTGATTAGCATTCCTGTTGGTGGAGAATTATGTTAAAAATACGTGGGCAAAATATAGACTGAAACATGTTCAGCTCAATGACGATTTCTTCCTCTTGCAGTTTAATAATAAAGAAGGAATGGAAAGTGTTCTTGCTAATGGACCGTGGCTGATTAGAATGGTTCTGATTATTCTGAATGTTTGGTCTCCTAATACTGATTTGAAAAAGGTGGAGGTTACGAAAGCTCCGGTGTAGCTCAAGCTACACCATGTGCCTATAGTTGCTTATTCGGAGGTTGGTCTAAGTCTTATTACTATGCAAATTGGTAAACCAATTATGTTGGACTCTTATACGAGTAATATGTGTGTGAGTTCATGAGGAAGGAGTACTTACGTTATGGCCCTTATTGAGGTCTCGGCTGATGCAGAGCTTAGGGATTCACTTATGATTGCTATTCCAGTGGGCCGTGATAAAGGGCATTCTTTGGCTACTATAGATATATATAGTATGAATAGGGACCACCCAGGTGCTTTACATGCTCGATTTTTGATCATACGAATGACAAATGCCCTAAACTGTCCAAAGTGGATAGCACCAAATATAATGGGAATGAGGGGTTTGTGGAAGTCAAATGCAAGAAGAATAAGGCCAAGGCACAAGTACCTAAAATGGTTGATGGTGTGCGGTTGACCAAGCCGCCTCTAAAATTGCACTATAGGCGAGTGGAAAAAGGTGAATTTTCTAAAGCGAATGAACAACAATCTAATGTTGTCCAAGCTAAGGTGAGTAAACCTAATGTTACGCTTAAAAACTTATTTGCTTCGTTAGACCTTGTTGATAATAAAGATGATCCAGTGTCAAAAGTGGGGGATGTTCTTGATGAGGGTTTGAATGTAAGTGACAGCGAGGTTGACGAAGAAATTTTGGTGGATGATAGAAATGGTAAAAGGCAACCGGATGTTGCTACAAAGGGGGCAAGCACTCCCGTTGATATGCTTTCTAATGATTAACATCGCTACATGGAATATATGGGGTTTAAACTTCTCCCCTAAACAAAATAAAGTGAGGCAGGTTATCTCTGAGAATAATCTTTTTGTTTGTGCTATTTTGGAGTCACATGTTGATGATTCCAATCTCCATAAGCTATGTTCTCTTGTATTTCGCCATTGGGACTGGTCTTCTAATGGTGCTTGGTGTGATAAAGGTACTCGGATTATTTTGGGATGGAATCATAATGATGTTGATGTTGTTGTTCTTAATCAGGATGATCAAACTATCCATACTCGTGTATGGTTAAAGGCGGATCGAAAGGAACTTTTCTGTTTATTTGTCTATGCTCGTAATCGTTATACATAACATCGTGCTCTCTGGAGGGGCGTAAATCACCATAAGATTTATGTTCGTGATAGACCTTGGTGCCTTATGGGTGATTTTAATGCAGCTCTTTTCTTGGCAGATACTACGGCTAGTGGGTCGAGTATGGATATATCTATGAGAGAGTTCAAAGATTGTGTCAAAAATATTGAGGTGATGGATGTATAACATTCTGGTCTTCAATACACTTGGAGTTAAAAGCCAAAGGGGTCGAATGGAATTCTTAAAAAGCTTGATCGTATTATGGCCAACTTGGAGTTTAATGATATTTTTGTAGGTCCGCACGCGATCTTTAAGCCCTACCGAGTGTCATATCATTCCCCTTCGATCCTTATTATTCCCACGCTTGTCGAGACTAAACCGAAGCCTTTCAAGTTTTATAACATCCTTACTCGTCATATTCGGTTTAGGGAGGTTGTGTAAGGTGTGTGGAATCGACAGATTAGTGGTTTCTTTATGTATCGAGTTCTTAGAAAACTTAAATATTTGAAGAAGCCATTTCGGAAACTCCTATATGAAAAAGGTAACTTGCATGCCAATGCGGTTCGTTTACGTAAGGAGCTTGATATTGTCCAAACGAAGCTTGATGCTGATCCTTTTAATGCTTCTTTACGTGAGACTGAGGCTGCATGTGTTGAATTTAATCAAGCGGCTATCATGGAGGAGCGATTTCTTAAACAGAAATCTAAAATTCAATGGTTGAAGGAGGGTGATTCAAATTCAGCTTATTTCCACAAAACGGTGAAGAACCGTATTAGTAGGAGTAGGATTGATGTTATTTCTAATGTGGAGGGTACTCTGTTCGAGAATGATAAAGTCCCAGAGGCTTTTGTGTCACATTATGAAATGTTCTTAGGGCTTGCTGGAGAGACACATGGGTTTAATACTCTTAACCTCTTTAAAACTTGTCTTAATAAACAGGTTGCTTTGGATATGGTTCGTGAGGTTAGTATTCAGGAAATAAAGGAGGCTTTATTTTCAATGGGTGATGATAAATCCCCAGGCCCCGATGGTTACACGGCTGCTTTTTTCAAGGAGGCATGGGAGACTGTGGGTAACGATGTTACTAAGGCTATTTGTGAGTTTTTTACAAATGGTACTCTTCTAAAGGAACTTAACCATACTATTATAGCTCTTATCCCTAAGGTTAAGTCTCCATTGCGGGTGAATGACTATCGGTCTATTTCTTGTTGTAATGTGTTGTTTAAATGTATTAGCAAGATAATTGCTAATCGTATTAAGCATAGTTTGAAAGAGTTGATCAGCCCTAATCAATCGACGTTTGTTCCGGGTAGAAGCATTACAGATAACATTTTATTAACTCAAGAGCTCATGCATAATTATCACTTGGATAGAGGCACTCCTAGATGTGCTTTTAAAGTGGACATCCAAAAAGCTTATGATACGGTTGATTGGAATTTTTTAAAGGAAATTCTTCATGGTTTTAGTTTTCATGCTCGTATGATCTCATGGATTATGAGATCATGGAGTGTGTTACATCTACTTCATATTCCATATGTATCAATGGGTCTCTTTATGGTTACTTTTAAGGTAAACGAGGTCTTCGGCAAGGTGATCCTTTATCTCCGTACCTTTTTACGCTTGTGATGGAAATCATTACCCTTATGCTTCATAGAAGGGTTATGGAGTCGGGTCTTTTTACTTACCACATGTATTGTTCTAAGTTGGAGCTTATTAATCTATGTTTTGCGGATGATTTGTTCCTCTTCGCGTATGGTGATATTCAATCTGCTACCGTTATTATGGAGGCGTTGGAGGAGTTCAAATTTGCTTCAGGATTGACTCCTAGTCTACCCAAAAGCACGACGTAATTTTGCAATGTTCTAAACCACATTAAGATATTGATTCTTTACATTCTTCCTTTTGAGGAGGGGCGCCTTCCGGTCAAGTACCTTGGTGTTCCTTTGGTCTTGTCTAGACTAATGGTAAGATATTGTAAAGAGTTAATTGAGAAGGTTCAAATTCGGGTTCAGGATTGGAAAAATAAATCTCTATCGATTGCTGGTCGCCTTCAACTTATTATTTCAGTTATAGGGTCGATGCATATTTATTGGGCATCAGTGTTTATGCTTCCTTCTTATGTTCTTCTTGATATTGAACAGGTTATGCGGGGTTTTCTTTGGTGTCAAGGAGAAATGAAGAAGGGTAAAGCGAAGGTTGCTTGGGAGGTTGCGTGTCTCCCTTAAGATGAGGGAGGTTTGGGTATTAGACGATTGGAACACTTCAATTCTGCTCTAATGGTCTATCATGTGTGGAAGTTACTATCGTCAAAAGAATCTCTTTGGGTGAAATGGATACACGTGTATAAACTTAATGGGCGTAGTTTTTGGGATGTTCCAATTCGTGGTAATCTCTCTTGGGGTTGGAGGAAAATTCTTCAGCTTTGTCCCGTTATTCGTGAGTTTATTTGGTACAAACTAGGGGATGGTGCTAACACATCTCTTTGGTATGATCGTTGGTGTGAGAACTGTCCGTTATCTAATCAAATAACTACTCGGGATATGTTTCGAACAAGGCTCAATTTGTCTAGTAAGGTTAAAGATATTGTTCAAGATGGTGCTTGGGTTTGGCCTCCAAATCTTCTTGCAAAGAATACTTTTCTAAGCTCTTGCTCGGTTCTGGTGGTAGAGGGTTCAATGGATAATCTGGAATGGCGAGCCAATGGTGTCAGCAAGACATTTTCGGTTAGCCAAGTATGGTCTAATATTCGGCCGAAAGGTGATAAAGTGGCATGGTATAACATG
>BQNB010114613.1:0-21719 GCA_026074375.1 Tanacetum coccineum
ACATGAAAGTCGTTCGGAAGGTCGTTTTACTTTCCCGCGAGGTTCTTTAAGTCTAAAAGCGAGTGATAACGGGTCGTAAGACTGGGGCAAAATCTGGCTTTTTGGTAATTAATAAACTGCATCAGATCTGATGCGAGTGCTTTTTCGCCCATTTCGGTCGCGTTTCGGGTCTCGGACAAAACTGGAAAGTTGTTCAAAATGACGTTTTACTTCCCCGCGAGGTTTTCTAGAATTATGCGTTTTGGTAATACTTTTTGGCAGAAACTGGTAGGGGCATTTTGGTCATTTTCTGTTGGGTTTCGGGTTTCGACTAAAACTAAAAAGTTGTTCGGAATATTGTTTCGCATAAATTCTCTTTAGAACTCGAATCGTGAAAATGTGATTTAGTGGGTTGTTTTGGTCGGGTCAGACTTAGAAAATAAATATATTTTATAGAAGTCAAACGTAAAAGTCAAAGAAGACTTTAATAAACGTTCACGTGTTGTGAAGGTGATTTCGATTAATAAAAATATATCGATTACTCTACTATCGTAAGTACTATTTTTGAGATCGTTGGTCGATTCTAAAAAGGGAAAGTATAAAATAGTATGGGATCGAATGGCAAATAGTATATAAAATATGCTAAGTGTTAAGGTTAGGACGCGCAAGTGGATTTCTCATCACATATATGTATGTAATGCATATATAAATATATATATGTTATTAGTTATCGAAGTGCTATATTACTAGGGAATTTCATAATGAGGCTTCTTCGGATGGCGTATTGACAGTGATGATTTACGATTTAAAGTGTCCCTAATCCTCGTATGTCATGTCATGACCTCTTTAAAATATGAAAGCCCGAACGATAGTACGCATGATAACTCAATAGGATTATATACATTGTTGCTAGACAACGGCTTTGAATACTGGATTCGCCTATATTAACTAGGTTGCATTCCGAGCGTTAGCGGGACGCGTTTTTACTTGGATAATGTGTTATCAGTTTACCTCACTCAAGTGCGTTCATAGCCTTACATTTACAGTTTTGTAACTGTATTTTACTATTATATCGGGGTGAGAACATGCTATTTATTTATAAATTAGGACGCAAGTGTTTAAAGTTATATGATTATTGTTTTTTGCCCTAATAGCGATAACCCTCCCTGAGCCCATTATCATGAACTTCAATTGCAAAGAAGTAGTTGTTAAGTTACATATTTGAGCGCGGATGATTATAAATAGATCTATTGGGATTAAGCCTCCCGATACGGCTGATTAGCTATCCCTCACCGGAACGAACTTTGACATCGTCGGACTTGGAGTTGGCGGTTTACAACATCTGTACGGGCTAAAATAACTTCTGAAAATAGCAAATAAAGGTTTGACTAGCTCAGTGTCATGAGTTTTAGTGTGCAAACAGTAATCTGTGTTTTGTGATTGTTGGCATAATGTTAACATCACAGGGAAAGTCCTTGCGTTCCTGCATAATTTAAATACATAAAACCTACCTTATGAATTCACCAACTTTATGTTTGACCTCTTTAAGCATTATTTTCTGCAGTTTTGGTATGAAGTATAGTTTGGATGGGAAACGGAACGATGGATATCAATAATGAAGGCTCGGTGAACATATGTTTATAAATTAATAAAACATTTTTGAAATGAAGTCGTGATATGACTTGTATAGTTTGGGGACCTATCTTGTAACTCTGCTGTTTTCTTTTAATGAGATGAAATTTGTTAATAAACGTATTTTTGGCATGTTACTAGGACTCGTGTGCATGTATTATGAAGTAGCACCCCAAATGTATTATTCCGCTGCGTATCGTGTTTTGGGGGTGTTACAGAGAATCTGCACTTGATGCACTGAAATTCTCATACTGTTGCTTCAAAAGTGTCTTCGGAGTTTTCTTGGTAGCTGCGTTACCTCCAAATCGTGTTTCAATGGCAGCAAACATTGATTTAGCATCAGGGTACTAACTGAATATGAGTTGATGTTCATTGGAAAGAGCCATGATTTTCAAGCCTCCTACCCTTTGACAACATTCTTCTTATTTGTCTTTTCTTCAAGCAGTTGCAGGAATTGACATCTTGAACTAATGTACCATTCTCATGTGTTGTTTGTGGTACTGACACCCATGAATCACCAATTTCTATGACCTCCCAGAGTGCTACTTAATCCTTATCACCCATATCTCATACTCACCTAGTTTAAGTATAGGAGGCTTTGCAGTAGTACCACTATTTGTAGATTCAAACTTCATGTCTTCTAGATCAAAGTTTCTCAAAGCAAAGCTCTGATACCACTTGTTGATCCCAATCCTTGATCGATTCTGATTGTCTAAGATTAAATTACCTTGGATAAATCCAAAACAACTTGTTGTAGAAACTTTGTAGGTATACTAAAGTGTATGCGAAATCTACACCTTAATACCTAGAAGTATTATGAATAAAACAATAATCTTGAACAAACAAAGATATAACCAAACGCTCCAATATTATTAGATTAATAATACCGATACACTTCACTAGTATTAGGGTTTCCAACCTTGAAAGCTTTTCTGACATCGACTGACAACTATGGAAAACTATAAAAACTGATATCTCAACTAATGCCCTAGAGCCTCCTTTTATAGACTAAGGAGTCCTAGTCGGCTTACAATACATTCCTAAGATATCTTAATCTTTTCTAAACATAAACGTAATCTTTTAAATAAATACATTATGTATATACTTTGCTACATAAATATCTCAATACTTTATCTTCACTAAGTATTTCCTTGTATCTCTAACAATCTATCTCTTAATACGTCCTTTATCCTCTTGAAAGTAGAAAGTCTTTCCAAGTAGTTTAATCCAATAGCATAAACTATTATCACGCAGCAGCACTTAATTAACATAATCAGTAGAACATTAGTACTAGCATTACTAATATATACTCACAGTATAACTTGTACTAGCAGGTCCTCAACAATTTACGTAACTAAAGCAGCAACTACTACTTAGCATAAATTTTAGTCCTTCCCCACACTACAACATCTTAACTCAACTAACAGCAGTAACTTTATGCTATCAGTACTAAATTATACTAACAGTAGTAACTAGCAGTGGTAACATTATACTACAAGTACTAACTACTTAGCATAATTTCCATTATGTACCTGAGCAGTAGTAACTTCTAAGAATCTTTGAAGTCATTTAAGTCCCAACAATTTATATGCTACATTGAGGTGAAGGTTAATGTTAAAATGTTTAACCATTTATATGCTACATTGAGGTGAAGGTTTTTACTACTACTAGCCTTTGTTACTACTGCTAGTGTAAGTTTCTACTGCTCAAGTTCATTTTTCTTAAGGTGCGTAATGGAGGGCAATTTGGGTCAATTAGAAACATGGAATGAAGGTGTAATATTAGTTTGAGTGGTTGATAAAGATCAAAAGTTGCATACTTGAAGTCTCCTATTTGATATTGATCAAAAAGGGGAAGAAGATTGATGATTTTGCAACTGTATATATCCTTGGTATGCTTAAATGTGAAGAATTTACATTGAATATTAACTATCAGGAGGAAGTATAGTCCTTATTTGGTTTTGTCAATATCAACTAGGGGAATGACTGTTACGGAATTCTATATATGAGATATAAGACAAAACAAGAAGAAACAAAAGGACTAATCGTCATTCAAGAATTATACAAGCTGTGAAGAATTATTGAAGATTTAGTCAAAGAATATCAAAAATCTTCCTATGAAAGAAAGAAGATAACAGAAGATTAAGTTAAATGTTTAAAAGATTTATGTTTATCTCTTTGTAAAACCTATTATCTCTAGTATATAAAGAGATACATGTTGTAGGTTTTAGCCATCCAGAAAAGTGTGTGTTATCAATGAGAGTCGACTAAAGACAACGTGTGTGTGTACACGTTTCTATAGTTAGTAGTAGACGTCTATATAGTATTTAGCCTCAAGAATCATAGGATTCCTATTACAGTTCATTGATGTAACCGTATTATCTTGATCAAATAATATTGGGGCTGTGGTGAATGTTTGGTAAAACCTTGTTATGATAATATTGATTCTATGTTTGAATATTCCGCCTATGTTATCATTATCCTAGATTAGTTCTTAACAAACTAGAGCTACAACGATCTATAGGTTTCCACAGTGTTTGCACTTAATATCTAGAGACATTATTTGTATGGGACAAAGAGTGTCATCTATACGGATCATAGGAGTCTTCAGCATATCTTTAGTCAGAAAGAGTTAAATATGCGACAGCATCGCTGGATAGAGTTGTTTAGTGATTATGACTGTAAAATTCGCTACCATCCTGGTAAGGCGAATGTGGTGGCTGATGCCCTAAGTAGGAAAGAAAGAGTAAAGCCAAAGAGAGTTAGAGCTATGAATATGACCCTTCAGTCGAGTACAAGAATAAAGGATACTGACTGCTCAAAGGAGGGATGTGGAAGAATTGCAGGATTTGCAGAAAAGGTTTTGGATGAAATGTAATAGAACAGAGAAGCGATGGATACCTTGTAACTACCTATATCAAATATGGGTACACTTTGAAGTGTAAAGTAAGAAACCCTGATAATGATGAAGCCCATAATCGAAGTACTCTGTACACCCAGGTGCGATAAGATGTATTAGATTTTGAGAGATAGGTATTGTGGCTTGGTAATGAAAAAGGATATATCTGAGTATGTTAGTAAGTGTTTGACTTGTCTGAAGGTTAAGGCTGAGCATCAAAGGCCATCTGGCTTGCTCCAGCAACCTGAGATTCTCGTATGGAAATGGGAAGGAATAGCTATGGATTTTGTGACTAAGTTGCCTAGGACTAGTAGTGGGCATGACAACAATCTGTGGTCATTTAATGGGACCAATTGGCGCCACAAAAGTCTGCTTATTTTCTACCTATATCGTGAGGTGATTTAATAAGGATTTGAAAAGTGGGATAGATTGTATTATGAATAAGATAGTTGCAAAGACATGGTGGTAGATCTCGATTATATCGGATCGTTGATAGTCTTATCACATCAAAAGTTTTGGTATACAATGCACGAGGCCATAGAACCAATTAGGACAATGAAAAGGGGGTACTGGCTTATCACCCTCAGACCGATGGTCAGAGTGAGCGTACTATTCAGACTTTGGAAGACAAGCATAGGCAGCTCCAGACTTCAGGGAAGTAGGTATGTTCATCTTCAGTTTGTTTGAGTATCGTATAAACAATATTTATCAATCTAGTTGGGAGATTGTGCTCCGATTGAAGTGCATTTAATGGAAGAAAGTGTCCGTTCGCCAATTAGTGTGGTCTGGGTGAAAAGTCATTGATAGACTGATAAAGTGCCAAGAGACTACTGAGAAGATCTCGCAGATTAAGGATAGACTTAAGGCTGCGCGTGATCGTTAGAAAAGTTATGCTGATAAGAGGAGGACGCCTCTAGAGTTAGTGTAGGTGGACTATGTCTTGCTTAAAGTGTCGCCTTGGAAAGGTGTGATACGCTTTGGGAATGAAAAGGAATGAATGAGCACCTAGATTGTTGACCATTTGAGATTATAGAAAAGGTATGGCCCTAATTTGACGCATCGTATCTTAGATATACCTAAGGATTTGTACTGGTGTTCATGACAAAACAGTTTCCACGTCCTCGAACCTTAAGAAGTGTTTGGACTGAGCTAAACACTTCAGAGTGCCTTAGGATGAGATTTCACGTAGTTGAAAGCTGTAATCTGAATTTGGTGAAGTATCCAGTGAATAAATCTTGGAAAGGGGTTTACAGAAGCTGAAGCGTAGTAAATAGTCTCGTCAAGGAGTTCGGTGAATTCGAAACGGTGGGCCTGATTGCTAAATTCACGTGTTAACTGTGGAAATCAATATAATTTTGAAGTAGCCCGCGTTTGTTTAAGTGATGTTAATAGTTGAATTTCCGGGACGAAATTTACTGTTAAATGGGGATATAATGAAACCTTTCCTTTTATGTTCTGATATATTCAATTATAGTCCTTTGACTATTTGACTTTTGCCAGTTTATTCAGATTTTGTACCGTGTTGAAGGTGGTGATTTTTATGAGATTTGTGGTTATTTTTGTGAGAATTAAGATGAATTGTGGTTTATTGTGATTAATAATCCCTTTTGGAAGGTCTATATTTTGATAATTGTATTCCGGTAGTTTGAACCCGTAGAATTTTGAGAAATGCCGAAAAACGAGTTCGACAACGGTCGATTAATGTCCAAAAGAGTTTTGAAAGTTATTAACGTGTGAAAATAAGTCATATAAATACTCTAAGGTGATTAATGGAAAAGTATTTATTAAAATGAATAAAAATGTTAATTAACTTTGGGGTAAATTTTACGGTTGAGTTTTACGAGCTTTTAAGTGATCCCGACACGAAAAGAATGACCCGAGACCTCCTAGGATGCCTTGGACAATTTTGATACCACAAGGGAACCACAAGGCCCTTTTCTAGGAACCTTGTCCCATTCATGCACCTTTACATATCCTATTTTTATTTCGAAAACACACATAGTTTATTTTTTCACACAAAAGTAATCTCTCTTTCTCTCCCTCTTGTGCGTCCAAACAAGCTACATAACACTCTTATAATTTTTTTTGAATTTTGATCAAGAAAACATGAAGACATTAAATATTTGGCGTTGATTCTAGTGTTTGTGTAATCATTATACAACGTTTGGGATTGTTCTGGTTTCGTTTCGAAATCATACAAATTTGAAGAATTTCCTTGTAAGTTTTCAAATTTAAATTTCGTTTGTCCTTTTGGGTTTATTTTGATGCATAGATGTTAGTTGTACAAGTTGATCGTTGTGAAAATCGATTTTTAGAAGCGAAATGAATAAAAAAGGGTGTTTTTTTTGGTTGGGGTATGGTTAAAAAAGGAAAAAAGAGGAGTTTTTGGATTGTTTTTGATGATGTGGTCATGATGGTTTAATAATAATGATGTCGTATATAGCTTATTTATTTAGAGTAGCTATGTATAGCTTATTCGGGCGTATTTTAAAGGTAATTCAAGCTTATTTTGGGCTTAACACGAAAATTCCTCAAAATCACTAGGAAAGTGATTTTGACTATTTTTGTGTTATGGCGTATGTTTGTGGACTATTTTGAGGCTTATGGTAGTAACCAAATGCGATACGTAGCTTATTAGCTTATTTTCAAGCTTAATATACGGATTTTTGAGCTATTGGACTCACGACCCAATAAGTCTCTATAAGCCATAGCTTAATGAGAGGGCTTATTGTGGTCCGGATTATTTTCTACTTATAAGTATATGCTTATATATGTAAAAAATAGACCTTGGTTTTGGACTTAGATTGTATTTTGGACTTATAAATGTCTTAATGGACCATTGTTAGGCCTTAAAGCCAATAGCGATATTTAGTGATATGAGAAGTTTATGTCGACTTTTGAAAGTGAAAATGTTATTTACGAAGGTGATATTGAACGATTATATTGGTAGAAAAAATTTTAGTAACCATTAAAGTATGATATTATGGAATTTGTCGAAATGTCGAATTAAAGAAAAAGTGTTGAAAATAAGGTTTGAAACCTTGGAAAACGTTGTATAAGCGTACGGGTCATGTCGAAATTTCGTAAAAAATTTATACTTAGAAATTTTCCATAAAAACATGATTTTTGATTTTTAAATAATAAAATATTATTTAATTATTTTTATTATTTAATAAATTCACTAAAAGACAAAAAATATAATTTTTCTCGAAACTTCTCTAATGTGTTTATTATGAGTAAAACGGTTTCATATTAATCCGAATTATGATTATTTTTGAAGTGACAAAGGAGTTACCGGAATGGACATATTTCGAGATATATTATACAATTATTAATTATAAATAATTTATTTATATTACTTATCTTTTTTTCTTATCATAGTATAAGTATGTATTACCGAGTAATGATATATGATATGATTGTGGGAGATGATGTCTCAAACCATCACACCACAAATATTTTATGGGAAATTGTACAACAAACGTCTAAACTTTATGCATCAAACGGAAGATTGTTTGGAATTGGATGATTAAAATGGGACAATAACTGACTAGTGTCGTGTGCGGGCGTCGAGCATTTGCTTGTTGATAGAGATTTGGCATGGTGCATCAATGACATGGTCATGGTACCTTCATGACTAGTTACAAATAGCTCGGGCAAAGATTTAAGCAAACTAAACAAGTTACCAATAATTCAATCAAGATAACGGATCGAATATCATATTCAAACAAAGATCAAAGGAATTATGAATGCGAATATCAGATCAAACAGAATATCAATGAATTTCAATGAGCCATGAGTACAGATAGCAAATCAGACGGAATATCAAACGAATCAAAGTAGTTAAGACAATTGAGAATCAAGTCATGAGGAGTCCTTACTAAAAGGACTATTTATCTGTACCTTAACCAACAAGCAACGGAGAGAACGAACACGAAGACAAAAGATCAAAACCTCTTCATCGAATCTACATAAATTCATGATTACATATTATTATCTATCTTATTTCATAAGTTTTATCACTTGATCTTACCATAAATAAAGTTTACTTAACCTAATTAAGGTTTCCAAAAATTTCAGATTTTGACTACTTATTTAAGGTAAGCTTCCATACTTAAAAGACCCATAAAAACATCTTCTAAATTTACACCAAAAATTAGAGAGGTCCCTACATATGTCTAATATACCCATTATTATTGGTTTAATTTATTTCCATGTTTAAGTATCCCTTTTACCCTTGTTACCCAAAACATACCTGAATTTTGACCTGGCAGAACCTTTGAAAAGTTGACGCATATTTATCATAATTAGACAATTTAGAAAAATCTCAAAAAAATCATGGACGTAGCTAATATCATTAAGATTAACCCACGTAAATTTCAAAGGCTAATTCGTTCTGGTTTGAGAAATAAAAATCAAATACTACAACTGAATTTTTCAGATTGAATTCCCAGTTTTGGCACTTTATCTTTTAGCAACCAAAAACCAACCTTCCCGACCTTGAATAATTATGAAATTAACTTTTCCAGAAACTAAACTCTCTGAATTTAATCTTAGGCTCAAGAATCATGTTAAAATCAATTTTTATCATTGAGTTATACCCCGTTGAACATGACCTAAAATTCTGCCCAGAATTATTAACCATGAAAACCCTAATTAACACCCATCAAAACCAACCCTAGGGTTTCTAATCTTGTAGTTTTTATTAATAACACATTTAATGATTTTCTTAGGGTTTCATAACATGTAATTTAACCATTTTAATTAGATTAAACCCTAGAGAAATTGATAAGAACATAGAAACATTATTTCTTACAATCTTTTAGGTTTTTATGAAAAATTTTGCATATGTAATCATGGTGACAACAAGAGTGAAACAAAATCAAGACTTACCTATGGAGACCAAGATGAAGACAAAAACAAGAACAAACACCAAGAATCAAGGATCACATTAAGAACACCAAAGCTTGAAAAACTCTACCCGAATCACCAACTTCTTCTTGCAAATTCTAGAGATGATTTCACAAGATTTTTGGGAGTAAAATTTTTGAGAGAATATAGAGAATGGGGGAGGAGGGGCCGGATTTTATAAGGGGTAGAGGAGGGGGAACAAAATATTTTATAACTTTAAAAAGATTACACATTATTCACACTTCATTCCTAAAATATGTTTTGCTTAACAAAATAAAAGATATGGTGGGTAAATACACCATATAGGCCGGTTATAACTCAAAGAGGAGGGGGGAACAAATATATTTTTTCCATTTTGAAGTTTACAAAAATATTTACTAAAACCTTTTTACTCTTAATACTTAAAATAGGTTTTAAACACAAAAGGAAAGTAAATAAACCTAAATAACCAAAAATCAAAAATATCTTATTATTATTTAAGGGGGGAGGGGGCGGATTTTATACAAATAAATTGGGAATTTGTATTTTTTTTTTATTAACAATATATCTTATGTTATATCTTTAATATTTACAATTATTTATAACCTAAGGTTTTAATTTCAATGCTTATTAATAAACTTTAGGTTATATTCAAAATTACCAATATGAAATGAAATTCAAATTTTTGGGTTTTACAAGCCCAACCAAGTGAATCATAAAATGTAACAACTCCAGTACATATTTTAAGCTGGGCAAGACACCAATGTTGTTTCGGTATACACCTAATTTATAATTAAGGAACAATTAATAACAAATTAACAAACAATTTAATTTGACATAATAAAAAGTTTGGGCAAAATAAACATTCTCAACTGCTATCCAGGGCAGGGGATACATATGGCCATTTGAAAAATAGTCTTGCACCATCCCATTTAAGATGCATGTTGAGAAATGAGGGCTTACAATCGCCCAATCTGCTTCGGGTGGTCTTAGAGACCACATTAGATCAATCTATACATCAAGGTGATGTGAATGGAAATTAAAATTTAATTAAGAATTGAAATGAATTCTGATCAATTTTAAATTAGGAAATCTATAGGTACTTACTTGGTCAGTCAACCAGTCTGATTTACCAATGTTAAGACAAGACAAACTCAACCAAAAAGATCGACCTATAACAATGTCTCATTTGCCCCAAGGAAACTAATACTTTGGCAGATCCTTGTTGGTTATAAACGCAGGCATATACTCAGGAACTGTAACCTTGTCACTTTTGCAACCATCTGGTCTTGACATATTCTAGTTAAACAAAAATAAAAAAATTTGATTATAAATAATACTAAATTTATAATTTATAAATTAACTAAGAATTTGAGTGCGCCAAACCTCAACAAACGGGTCATGTGTTTAAGTAACATAATACATCACATGGTTTTAATATCCACGTTACACCTACTCTTAAGCTTTTACATGCTTCAGTTATTTACAATCTAACTAATGACCCGATTTGAGGTGGATCAAAATAACATGGAGATCATTTGACAAACATATGGGGTGTATTTGACTAACTTTCTTCCCATTCTTCCGCAAAATAAATACTACCATGAATCCCAATCGTCCTAAAATAGTATTTACAAGGATAAGGACTTAGCAACCGTGAACTCAATAATTAACTTGGGTTATAACACAATAATATACTAAAGGTGGGTACATATAAGGTAGGCTAAGGCTTTTTGGGTGTAACGATTGGTTTAAGGGTGACAATGCTCTTCATTAATAGTCCGGATTAACCAGAAAATTATGAGAACCATGAAAAAGGATAGGCTCGGAGGGTTGTACTAGGGTATCCTTGGCCACTAAGTGAGTACGACATGACAAGGTGTGGATAGTTTATATGATCGTGTGACCTATCATAACAATACATGTTTAAAACATGGGTTATTCCTAATGCCTCTTATCAAGCAAATCCTAATACTTACTATGCGGTCTCGGGATGCATCACAAAAACAAGTTCTAGAATTTAATATGCTACCAGTACACTCATATGAATTTTACTAACACCAGACATTCCAGAAAAGGCGACGAAGACCACATGTACACATCCGTAACGACGAAATAGACACATATGACTGCTCACTCCTTAACTCGAACCGGGTAAAGATAAAATCATCTTGGGTTACCGACGATAGGTACCCGAATTCCTAAAATATCTAAAGGCGAACCTCACATTTTTAGGTGGAATTTTAAGGGTTATTGTGCTAGTCATATAAATTCCTATCCATGAGACGCTAATAATACTCGGTTTTCGTTGGTATGTACATAAAAAATTTAAAATTTTGGTAAAAATTACCCTTTTATGTTATGTTTTGATTATATAACCTACTTCTTTTTAGAACAAAGCAAATACAAATGAAAGAAAAAGTTGCTAAGGCTTATTTCCCTACACTTTTTGACATTTGTCCCCAATGTTCTCTGGAAGTACCCGTTAAAACAGATAAAGGGAAAAGAAAACAAGTAAAAGAAACTAGTACTCCCCTGGTTTACTCAATAATGGAGAAGAAACATGCGATAATTGGTTAAATCGTCCTCCGAGAATCATCCAATGAAACTTCCTAAGAACTTCCAAGCTTCTTCTCATCAAATATAACCTGCAATCAAAGACAGAGAAAACTATACCAAGCATAAAATGTGCGATTACCAATATACAATATGAATCTAGGGTTCACGCGATAGATAAGGATGAAAGAATTTTAAACTTATCAGGTTTGCCAAGGTTTATATAGAAGAATACCTTATATTAAATGTTGCACAAGTTTTATTTTCAAAAATAATTAAAAACTTTTAAGTTTTCTGGACCTGGGCGTTTGACGCCGTCGAGGTTATGCGACCCCGTCACAGGTGTCGGGTGACGGCGTCACTTGTTAATCGTGACGCCGTCTCCACCGTCTGTGAAAACGAAATTTTTGTTTTTGATGAAAAATTTCCTGCACTTGATTTCATAAGTTAGTTCCTGTATAAATTACTGTATAAAACCTGAGAATTAACAATTCAATCATATGACTCGATACTGACAATTAATCGAAACAATTCATTTAGCATGTTTGAATTATGGCTCAAAAGCCGGATAAATTCCCCTACACTTATTGTTTGCAAAATACATTTGATTGAAATTAAGACGAGGTTAAAGACAATGAAAAGCATGATTACAAGATAATTCAAACATAATAAAACAAATAGTGAAGAATTAAAACACACATGACACTTCTAATATGCGGGAAAAGTAAATTGGGTTGCCTCCCAAGAAGCGCTTGTTTTTGTTCGAGTCACGAGCCTGACTCTACCCTTATTTAACAGATAAAGGGGAGGGTTCCCCTACACTTGAGATCAAGTGCGGGTGATAGTAACGGTACACACCATTGTGGTGGGAAAGAGTAATATTTTGAAAAAGTGGTTGTTTAATTATGTGCTCCAAATGGTGTGTTTCCTTAATCCTAACCTCCTCTACTTCTTTTGGCCTATCAAATAAACTAAGTTCTTCTCCTAGAGGAGAAACTTCCTTAGATTCTAATCCCCAATCATCATCAAACATCTCCCAATTTGAAATATCAACACCTAGGGATACGCTTTTTCCTAATAAACCCGGTTTAAATCCATAATGTCTCTTAGGGTCATCTATTCCTGGGTTATAATAACTATACACACCCTTAGGATGGGAATTTACCACGTGAGGTGAAGGCGGTGTTTGAGTTGTTAAATAGTCTACTACCTTCATCCTAGAACTATCCGGACTATGTGGCTTGATGGGTGGTTCGGGGTCTATTACGTCTCCTAGACTTACATCTAAGGGTGAACTATTGAGTAAAGGCTGAGGCTCCGGTCCATCAAAACTAGGAACTTCCCTAGAACTAAAAGGAGTGTTATGATTACAAGCATTCAAGCCTAAATCCTTTAGTTGTGTTTCGTCCAAAGGTTCTACCTCTATCGGGGTTCCTAAAGGCTCTTCTACTTCTACCGGGTAAGTCACGGGCGGTATGTATTCCTCAAATGATGGTAGGACTTGTGGGGTATTTTGTGGGTTCGGATTTTCTACTTTGTCCCATGCTATATTTCTATGCATCTCAACCTAAACATTTTCATTTCCAAATAATCTTTTTGCATGAACTTTTAAATTTTCTATTTCTTGTTCGGAAATAATATTTGGTGGGTTGTCCCATTCTTTTTGGCCTTGGGAAAAATTTTCAATGGTTTCTCATGCTTCTTCACCACTTAATTCCCTAAGGTTCCCGTCTGCTGCAAAGTCAAGGTCCATTCGGGTATAGTCATCGACATGATCATAAAAGAATTGAGTAAGGGACCATAAATTGAGGCCATGATGAGGGACTCTTTTGATTAAGTTTTTGAAACGAGTCCACGCATCATATATAGGTTCATCTTGATGTTGTTGGAACACCAAGGTATATCTTTGGAATGGGAAGGTTGTGTTTCGTGGGGGGTTTTGAAAGGGTGTGGTTGGTGGTCTTTCATACATCATGATGGTGAACGAAAGAGTGATTTACAAAACAAAGGGCACAAAGAAAAGATAGACTACAAGAAAGCTAATGTGCGGGAATTAAATTCTTACTTGAAAGGATTCAAGCAAGTAGAACTAAGCTAAACTATGATCAAAACCTAACTATTCCCCAGGCGGCGGCGCCAAAAACTTGATGTGCGGTCGTCGTAGGACTTCTACACGAGAAGTTTTACAACTCCCTAGGCAGTGCACCTAATCGTTGTAGTGTAGTATAGGCAAGACTCGGGGTTGTTTATCGTTCACTCGAGGAATAGGTTGGGAAGGCTTGATCACGGTCTAACAGAATTCTAAGGGTTGAAGGAAGATTCTTTTTGTATTTTTGTATTTTATGAAAGCAGGTAAAATCATATATTGGAGAGAGTGGTTTGGTTTTAGCTAATTAAACTAAATAATAATCTAAACTAAAGGTGATAACAATGGGATAAAAGATTGTGCCTATTTAATCATGTATTACTCCCTAGATTGCTTTTCCTAATGTTGTTGCCTTGTCACACTTGTGATGATCTGTGTAGGTATTTCCTAAAGTATGGACAAATTACACGAAAACGCCGTCTACGCAATACGCTCTTAGGGCAACGCACAAGTAAGGTAGTATGAAGACTATTACAAGGCCCCTATGATACATATTGAATGCATGTGAAATAACCTAAGAGGGATCAACCGGAATCAGGGTAAGGTAGTATGAAGACTATTACCACCGGTATCCTTTCTACACAATCACGTTTCCCTAGACATATCAACAGCAATTATAGACAGAAAGCTGGTTTTCTAGAGCCTAACGTGCACATCCATCACAAGAGGCAACATCACTAAGATCTACATTCTAGGTTTCATACAATCATAAATAAACACAATAATAGGTTTAGCCTAGCATGTTAAGAATAAAGCAAGAATAATAAATCACACAACACATAGACATATTGAATGATAAAGTAAATCTTACTTGATTAAAACATGAATTGGAAGAGTTACAATAGGGTTTTTAGGCCCTAAAATCGTCTCATATAGCTGCTAAACGAACTAGGGTTCGTACCCTCTTTTTATTCTAAAGTTACACACACAAAACCCTAAATTCGGATTTGTATATATAAGAAATTCGTTGCGACGGCGTCGCGTTTTAATCGTGACGCCGTCGTGAAAATGAATCTTCTAGATCTGCGTTTGAGTCGGTGCGGGCTGACGCCATCTTAAGATGCGTGACGCCTTCACTAGATGAAGTTTGACGGCGTCGTGTATGATATGTGACGTCATCTCCAGGCTCTGTGAGCACAAATATTCAAGAGTCTTGATGCTGGTTCATAGTCTCGTCCGTTTCTTCTCCAAATGAGCCCAAGTCACGTGTAATTCATCCAAATGTCATCCAAATGAGAAATACCTGAAAAGAAACGATTAAGTACCTATTTTGGGCATAAACACACGATTTTGGGGGTTAAACGACCCCGAAAAGGTGTATAAAATGACACCTCATCAAATACCCCTACACTTGGGATTTGCTTGTCCTCAAGCAAATGGGCTTTTCTATCTAGACAATAACAATATGAGGGGTCATTTTACCTACTCTTTAAAAATATTTTACAACACAACCTTCTAGACCTCGTAATTAAAAGCACAGAAAATACATACTAGCACCTCACATAAGTGTTTGGGATTCTCTCTTTCTCTCGGGTGTATAATGAATTATAACATATGGGAGAAATAGAAAATTCAACACTCATTACCTGTCATAGCATACAAATTACCATAGGCTTGGTAAAGAATCAAACCTCCACCGCTAGGTGCAAGCATTATTCATTACTATCTAAGAGGTCCATTTAAAGGGTTGTGGGTTGTAGGTGTAAGATAACATGTAATGGAAACAGAAACGGATGGGATACATTTGGGTGAATTTAGAGTGGAAGGGTTAGCTAATTATTTACATGAATACACACTGGTTTGGTTGCTAAGCCAAGACTCAGACGAAGATATACAAACTCTACAAAACTCTACATCAATCTCTTTCTTTTTCTTTTCTCTTTTTTTAACATAATACATCACATGGGGGTTTATAACATGTACCCTTACACTTGAGCTTTTACATGCTCGATATTTACAATCTAACTAATGACCCGTTTTGAGGTGGATCAAAATAACATGGAGATCATTTGACAAACATATGGGGGTATTGACTTAACTTTTCTTCCATGGAAATAAATATTACCATGAATCCCAATCGTCCCAAAACTATATTTACAAGGATAAGGACTTAGAAACCGTGTACTCAATAATTAACTTGGGTTAAACATAATAATGTACTAAAAGTGAGTACATATAGGTGCTAAGGCTTTTTGGGTGTAACGATTGGTTTAAGGGTGTCAATGCTCTTCATTAATAGTCCGGATTAACCAGAAAATTACGAGAACCATGAAAAAGGATAGGCTCGAAGGGTTGTACTAGGGTATCCTGCACTAAAGGTGAGTGCATGGCAAGGGTGTGGGATAGTTATATGATCGAGGTGACCATCATAACAATTACAGGTTTAAAACATGGGTTAATCCTAATGCCTCTTATCAAGCAAATCCTAATACTTACTTTGCGGTCTCGGGATGCATCACTAAAACAAGTTCTAGAATTTAATATACTACCGGTACACTCATATGAATTTTACTAACACCAGACATTCCAGAAAAGGCGACGAAGACCACACGTACACATCTGTAACGACGGAATAGACACATGTGACTGCTCACTCCTTAACTCGAACCGGGTAAAGATAAAATCATCTTGGGTTACCGACGATAGGTACCCGAATTCCTAAAGATCTAAGGGCGAACCTCACATTTTTGGGGTGGAATTTTAAGGGTTATTGTGCTAGTCATATAAATTCCTATCCATGGGACGCTAGTAATACTCGGTTTTCATTGGTATGTGTCGTAAAAAAATTTAAATTTTGGTAAAAATTACCCTTTTATGCTATGTTTCGATATATTACCCATCTTTTTAAGGACAAAGCAAATGACAAATGAAAGAATAGTTTCTAAGGCTTATTTCCCCCTACACTTATTTTGAACATTGTCCCTAATGTTCTTTGGAAGTACCCGTTAAAACAGATAAAGGGAAAAGAAAACAAGGAAAAGAAACTAGTACTCCCCTGGTTTACTCAATAATGGAGAAGAAACATGCGATAACTGGTTAAATCGTCCTCCGAGAATCATCCAATGAAACTTCCTAAGAACTTCCAAGCTTCTTCTCATCAAATATAACCTGTAATCAAAGACAGAGAAAACTATACCAAGCATAAAATGTGTGATTTACCAATATACAATATGAATTTAGGGTTCGACTCGATAGATAGGATGAAAGAATTGTTAAACTTATCAGGTTTTGCAGGTTTATACAGAAGAATACCTATATTAAATGTTGCACAAGTTTTATTTTCAAAAATAATTAAAAACTTTTGAGTTTTCTGGACCTGGGCGTTTGACGCCGTCGGGGTTGGTGTGACCCCGTCACAGGTGTCGTGGTGACGGCGTCGAGTGTTAATCGCGACGCCGTCTCCACCGTCTGTGAAAACGAAATTTTTGTTTTTGATGAAAAAAATTTCCGTGCACTTGTTTCACATAAAGTTAGTTTTCTGTATAATGATTGTATAAAACTGAGAATTAACAATTCAATCATATGACTCGATACTGACGCGAATTAATCTAAACAATTCATTTAACATGTTTGAATTTGGCTCAAAAGCCAAATAAATTCCCCTACACTTATTGTTTGCAAAATACCTTTAATTGAAATTAAGGGATGGTTTCGAGCTTATGTATATTCTTTCGAATGTTATACAGAATGGTGCTAAGAAGTGGCCTCTTGAGTGGTTTGATAAGTATCCTTTTCTTAACTCTTAATGTTCCTATGATTTCTGCTAAGAAACGAGATACACTAGTTAGGAGGGATTTTAATGACACTTTCAAGCCATTCTCGATTAGGGCTGTCTGGCATGCTATTAGACTGCGAGAGGAATATGTCACTTGGCGTCATGTGGTTTGGTTCTCGCATTGCATACCAAGGCGTGCTTTCCCTCTTTGACTCGTTATTAAGCAAAAATTGATGACCCAAGATTTGTTACGACAATGGAACATGGGTGACACAACGAACTTAAATCAGTTAAAATGTCCTATTTGTGATTTGCATCCGGACTCCCATACTTATTTGTTCTTTGAGTGTGTATTCTCTACGTATATATGGGATAGAGTTCACGATCGTGCAAGTGTTTCTTGTAGCTCAAATTCATTTGACAACATTGTTACTTGGCTGACTTCTTTGGCGGAAAAGAGATCGATTAGGTGTATTATTTCAAAGCTTACGTAAGCTGCTTCTACTTACTACATATGGCAAAAGCGTAATGACAAAATTTTCCATAATAAGAAACGCACTGAAGAGCAAGTCACTGATTTGATCTTATCTACTATTCCTTTAATGTTGTTAACAATTAAGTTTAAGAAATCGCAGCGGGTGGAAGCTATGTTAGAAAAATGGTGTCTTCCTAAAGTTCTTATGCATGATCATATAAGAAGCACGTAGTGTTTGGTTGTTGCCTGGTTTGTTAATACAAATATTCGCGTAAAAACGATATTTATATTTAATGCTCTTCGAGTTTTGATAATAACAAATATAATGTCATACTACGTAAAAGTTTACGTAAACAAGTTATTTAGTCTTAAGTTTACTTGCCGACGATAGATCACTTAAGGTATGAATATGGCATTATAAGCGTAGTTAATGATCAAAGAAAAATATATTTTTTCTTCCATACAAAATTAAGCATTTGCAGAAACCATTAATAATTAAATGATTTCATATAAACACATGATTAATTATAAACTAGTTATATTAATCAATAAGACAAAATAGGATTAATCATAAATGGAAACAATCTTTTCAAATCTAGAAAATCTTTCCATTTTCATGTAAAGAAATATTTTCTTTTAGAAGAATCTAATAAATCTAAATTTTAAGTACATAAGAATATTTTATAAAGATTTGGGGTTAATCACTAAAATACAAAATAACAGTTAACTGCTTGATGCGGTCGTCGTAAGACTTCTACACGAAGTTTTACAACTCCCTAGTCAGAGTACCTAACCGTTGTAGTAGTAGTATAGGCAAAACTCGGGGGTTGTTATCGTTCTCTAGGGGAATAGGTTGAGAAAGCTTGATCACGGTCTAACAGAATTCTAAGGGTTGAGGGAAGATTCTTTTTGTGTTTTTATATTTTATGAAAGCAGGTAAAATTATATATTGGAGAGGTGGTTGGTTTTAGCTATTAAACTAAATATAAACTAAACTACTGGTGATAACAATATAATAAAATACTGTGTTTATTTAATCATGTATTACGACCTAGATTGCTTCTCCTAGTGTTGTTGCTTTGTCACACTTGTGATGATCTATATAATTATTTCCTAAGTCATGACGAATTACACGAACCCGCCGTCTATTTAATATTCCGTTAAGGCAACGCATAAGTAAGGTAGTATGAAGACTATTACAAGGCCCCTTAGAATATATTAAATGCATTTGAAATATATTAAGAGTGGATCAACCATATAGGGGCCAAGGTAGTATGGAGACTGTTACCCGATGGTATCCTTTCTACACAATCATGTTTTCCTAGACATATCAACAGCGATACAGACAAAAGCTGGTTTTCTAAGACCTAACATACATATTCATCACAAGAAGCAACACCACTAAGATCTACATCCAAGGTTTCATACAATCACAAATAAACACAATAGAAGGTTTAGCCAAGCATGTTATAGATAAAGCAAGAACATATAAGAATCACACAACAAGACATATTGAATGATTAAATGAGTCTTACTTGATTAGAACATGAATTGAAGGAAGTACAATAGAGTTTTGAGGCTCTAAAATCGTTCCTAACAGTTGCTAAACGAACTAGGGTTCGTACCCTCTTTTTATTTTAAAGTTACACACCTAAAACTCTAATTTCGGGTTTGTATATATAGGAAAATCACTGCAACGGTGTCGCTTTTTAATCGTGACGCCGTCGTGACAAGAATATTCTAGATAATGGGATGGGTCGTATAATCTGACACCGTCATAAGATCTTGTGACGCCGTCTTGGATATCGTTATGACGGCGTCACGTGTAATCTGTGACGCCGTCTCCAGCTTCTGAGGAGAAATTCTTGAGCAATGTTTGTGTAGGTCCGTACTCTTGTCTGTTTCTTCTCCAAATGAGCCCAAGTCATGTGTATTTCTTCCAAATGCAAAATACCTGAAAAGGAACGATAAAGTACCTATTTTGGGCATAAACACACGATTTAGGGGGTTAAACGGCCCTGAAAAAGTATATAAAATGACACCTCATCAAATACCCCTACACTTGGGATTTGCTTATCCTCAAGCAAATAGGCTTTTCTACCTAGACAATAGCAACATGAGGGTCATTTTTACCTACTCTTAAAAAGTATTTTACAACACAACCTTCTAGACCTTGTAATTAAAAGCATGGAAAGTACATACTAGCACTTCACATAAGTGTTTGGGATTCTCTTTTTCTCTCGGGTGTATAATAAATTATAACATAAAGGGGGAAACAGAAAATCAACACTCACTACATGTCATAGCATATAAATTACCATAGGCTTGGTAAAGGATCAAACCTCCACCGCTAGGCGCAAGCATTATTCATTACTATCTAAGAGGTCTTTTAAAGGGTTGTGGGGTGTAGGTGTAAGATAACATATAATGGAAACGGAAACGGATGGGATACATTTAGGTGGCTTTGGGTGAATTTGGAGTGGAAGGGTTGGCTAATTATTTACACGAATACACTTTGGTTTGGTTGCTAAGCCAAGACTCGGACGAAGATATACAAACTCTACACAAATCTACATCAATCTCTTTCTTTTCTTTTTTTCTCATTGTTTTTTAATACATAATACATCAAAGGGGTTTACAATTTACGTACCCCCACACTTGATCTTTTACATGCTCGATATTTACAATCTATCTAATGACCCATTTGAGGTGGATCAAAATAACATGGAGATCATTTGACAAATATATGGCAAGGGTGTGGGATAGTTATATGATCGGTGTGACCATCATTACAATTACATGTTTAAAACATGGGTTAATCCTAATGCTTTAGCAGCATAATCCTAATACTTTGCTATGCGGTTCGGTATGCATCACATAACAAGTTCTAGAATTATACACTACCGGTACACTCATATGAATTTTACTAACACCAGACATTCCAGAAAAGGTGACAAGGCAATGCATACATGGTCGTAACGACAAAATAGACATGCACGCCCGCAGATCAACCTTAACTCAAACCGGGTAAAGATAAAATCATCTTAGGTTATGGTATATATTTAATTACACATACCTTTTACCTTTAAAAACAAGTTAAAATAACCAAAAACGGACTTAAAATGCCAAATATATGCTTGTTTTGCTAATTATGTTGTGCAGGAACGGATATCTAAGAAAAGGACGAAAAACGAAGCCAAAACGACAAAACCGGACACGGAATGGAAAAGCGTGGAAAAGACAAAGTCAAGACAAAGCCCAAGTCTGAAAAAGTCAACCAAAGTCAACCCCGACAAATCCAAAAGTCAAAGCCATAAATGAAGAAAAATAAGTTTAGGGACCAAAATTACCAAATCCCTAACTTATTTGATGAAGAAATTGAAAGACAAGGGTTAAAACTGCCAACTCTCCAAAGAAATACCACATGG
>BQNB010114614.1:0-21719 GCA_026074375.1 Tanacetum coccineum
AGAGACCCTTCTTAAAACATTGAGGAAAATGTTTAATTCTAGTATGGGGGGGGTCTATCGATTTGATTGTGCCTGCAGCTGTTGTTTTCACGTAATCCTGTTTTTACCACCAAAATTTCAAAAAAATGAAAAAATTTAAAAATTTTCAAAAATAAAATAAGTGTTTTGTCATAATTTTGACTTTCCTGCTGGGTAGAATACGAATAAATTTTGACCCGATCGAGCGTGTTGAGCTCTAGCTTGCTCCTTAAACTTTTAGACTAAGCGTTCGCAAAAATTGCGAATAATGAAAAATGATAGTGTTAATTATGAGTTGGATGCTAAACAAGGATTATTTGGAAATCTTAAGAGCTCACGTATGTAATTTGTGGCTTTTTCTCCCATAAGCTTCTAACCGGACTAATCATACGTGCTTATTTCAAAACTTTGACTAATCATACGGGAAACTTGAGAGTTTTTTAAACCTAAGGTCCGTGAGTCCCGATACTAGTCTCTGTGGGGTGTCAAAAGCCTGGTCACTTAGCCGCAAGGTTGAGATGTGCCGAGACGAAAGTCGCTACATGGGATGATCTCGCCTTCAAACTCATTATTCTCGGGTAGAACGTGAAAACATAGAATTTTGCAAAACATTGATCCATGGTTGAAATTCAAAAATAGCACATTCACCTAAGATATAATAATTATCGGGAGTGAAAAGTTCACAAGTTGCAAATATGAGTAGTGTTAGCATCTTAACTGAAGTTTAGCGGTGATTTTGTTTTAAGCTTGGTTTGGATAAGTGAAAAGTCGTGGATGATGAATTTATCCTTTTTGGGGCATTCTCGGATCGAAATGCATCTTGTTCTATGATCCCTAACGGTTATGGAAATAACGAAAGTCGGAATATTCTAGGTAATTAAAAAAATGAGAAAGAAAAAAAATGAATGAAAAGAACAAAAATATGTAGGAATAAGTGTATACATTTAAAAATGGTAAAAACGAGGCTTTTCAAAGCTATTGATTCTTTAATTCCCCTTTATGAACACTTAGCTACTTTTCGAGGTAATTAGTCGAGGGGGATTGAGATTCTTGGTTTTCTAAATGCTTACTTATAGCATTACGTGAGGACACACAATAGTTTAGTATGAGGGATTTTGGTATGTGCTTAATTACACATACCAATATTCGATGAAAACTTTATCTAAACTTTATGTTTTGTCTAAACACTTGTGGTATTTTTGTAAACCGTTTGAGACATGTTGTAACTCTGATATTTTAATACATGGAATGTGAAAGTTATTTTAAAACGTCTCTTTTGAGGTCATTTTCATAACCAGTACTTTGTGGCTATGAAGTCGCGCCCTCGGCCTGGGTGTGATAGATTAGTGTAGACTATGAAGTAGCATCCCATGTTGTATTCGCTGCGTGCTGAATTTTGGGGATGTTAAACTCAACCTCTTTAGTGTGAGCGTACCAAAGCTTAAGATGGGATTTTAAATCTTTAAGCTTGGTATGAAGAGGTTTGGACTGCTCTAAATGAGAAATAGCAGCCCACTTCTCCTTAACAATGTCTTCAAAATCAATTCGATCAAACCAAGAGTTAAATTTTTTAAAAGGTATCAGACCGAAATCATTTGTTTTTGCAATGAAGGAGAATGCGATTATGATACGACCATAATCTATCAAGAGAAACGACCTTCAAGTCTGTATTGGAATGGAGGACATCATTCGAGATAAGGAAACAATCTAACTTTCTCATCTTAGACCCTACTTTATTCACCCAAGTAAAATGCCGAGCACCCATAGGAAGATCAATCAAGCTGGTGTCATGGATGAAAGAGTTAAATATTGTAGCATCCCCACAAGAAAAAGTAGAGCCAAACCTCTCCGATTCACTTCTAACTTTATTTAAATCACCAAATAAAATAACTCTTCCGATGTAATCTTGAATAAATACACGAAGATAAGACCATAAGTTTGATTTATCCGGCTGATGTTGTAGACAATAAACATTGATGATATAGTAGTCGTCAACTGAGATTTTCCACTTCCCTTCTACGATGATGTAATTGTCACTATACCATATTCTCTTTTTGGCAAAAGCGTTAGGATCCCACAAAGTAACCAAACCACCAGACCTTCCTCTCGCCATACTACATGTATAGTCGAACTTGAAATTACCCCACATAGATCTTAGTTGAAAAACCTCCAACTTAGACATCTTTGTTTCTTGAACACCAAGGATATGAACGTTGTGTTTAAAACATAATTCTTTGATCCAAACACGCTTCTTACACTTCCTGGAGCCACGAATATTAATAGAAAGAATATTCATTTATCAACGATCGACACACCTATACCATTAATCAATTGCCTAAGAGATTTTTTACACCCTTTAGCGTCATAGCCAAGATCCCCACCCACTTCAATCATCTGATTTATTTCATCAATAAAAGAAAAGCCTTTTAAATATTTTCTACTATAGTTGGCAAAAGAGGTAGAACACTTACTTGCTCTTAGAGTACTAGATGACCGAGAACAAGCTTTGTTCTCCTTAATAAAGTTCTCGAAACTAGGGGGTTTGGAGTTGTCCGATACAACCTCGTCAACAGCCATGTCTTTATGAGGAACAATATGATTGTCCTTTACCTGATCCGTGGAGAATGAAACATCTTCATTTTGTGCTCGTGATGTAACATCATCATTGTTGTAAATATGACATTTCTCAAAACCCAGACGTTTAGAGTCATCAACTATGGGGTCCTTAGGGGGTGTTTTCTCAACTTCTTTCTCTTCCACAACATGTTGTATAAAGTCATGAAGGGCCTCGTTTGCATCCACATTCCCATTAGACGATATGTCCTCATCATCAGAATCATTTGATTCTATGTCATTTGAGATGTGGATATTCCATGTTCCAATTTCTTTAACAAAAACTTAGAAAGTCTTACCAAGGATATTGACCTCCACCTTTTCATAGATGAGAGACTGAATTTTTGTGGTAATGCAAACCCTGCCCATGCTCATGCAATCTTCAGCTTCCGTGTTAACAAATTTGAATTTTCCAAAAATGTTTGCCACTTTTTTGAAGGCACTTGACCCCCATGCACACAAAGGATGGTTGTAAATCTCGATTCGTATCATTCGTTCATCAAAAACGAAGGAAGGTGAAAATTCTTGAGAGGTTATCCATAACTTCTTTAAAGATTCATTAGATTTGAACGATGCACATGACTTCTCCGAGTTGAATTGAATCCACACCTATAAACCACCTATATGATGGATCTTAATATCATTGAATCCTTCATTACGACAAACATGATACACATTACTAATTGTATCAATCTCCTTTACTTTGACCATAACCACTGTAGAGGTATCTTCAACTTTGATAAGGTCACATTCGTCTAACTGGACACTCTTGACGTTTTTCATGTCGTTATAGCGGGTCTCCCTAGTACGTATGTCACCATGGGTTACAGAGGCATATGATTTTTTGTGTAAATCTCAGCAATGCTATTTAGAGCATGGTTTAGGCCGAACCACATTCACCCGTGGAAACAGAGAATTATCAGAATTATTAAAAATTTTAGGGCTCGAATCCTTTTTGTGATTACGCTAGAAACTAGCAATCGAAACATAAACATGGTAACTTCAAATCCAAACATTAGAAAGAGACTTTGGAAATTCTACCTCGTTATGAAGACCCAAAACCTAATAAAACCAAACCGTTTACCTTGTTTTGATCGTTTGTTCACAATAAACGCATCAACAATGCGTCCAAAAGGTTAGAATTCCTTCCAAAGATTCTTAGCATCCAAAGAATTAGGCAAATTCGATATGTAGAAGGACGTAGCAATTTTTTTGACGTCTTTTACAAACGGATCATCAATAGGTTTAGAGTGATGTTTATTGTTTTTACCAAAAACCTAAGTCCACATATCAACACCAGAAAAACACTAAAGAAAGAAAGACGAAAAGGAAAAAAAAGACGCTTGGCAAAGAAAATAAACCCTAAAAACAATAAACCAAACCTTATGGTTCCATCTCACACCATCCTGTAAGAAACTTCGTTACAAGAGATCAATCATAAGATAACACTCATCATAACAGGGCCTTAGCAGGAACGAGACTGATGGAAGGTAGTAGATCGGAATGTGTTAGGGTTTAAAAGAGGGTTCAATCCGAGAAATCGTACATCTAGGATTTTTTAGATCGGGAGTTACTGGTTTTTTAGATTGAAGGCATCAATTATAAGTGTCACACTTTCGTTTCTTCATATCCAATTTAGGATGAAGGACAAGAGCAGCGTTAGTTAGGAGTTGAGATTAGATGGTTGTCATCTCGCTGTGAAACACACAAGTGGGCGTAAAGATTCTCTCTTAATAGTTTCTTCCGGTATTAAAATAAAAAAATATATTTCGTGTTATTAAAGTGATCCTGTCACCAGGCTAGCAGGATTAACCGGTCACACGGTACACTTAAAAGCATGATTAAAAGTTTGTTGATTTAATAAGAAAAAAAATACATTACACAAAACTATAAAGACAACAATTAGTATTTTCGGATAACTTTTGTTGATATAAATAAAGTGGACAAAACTTGATGTAGGGCTACATAAACAAAACCAAAACAAACAAAAGCAATATGAGTGGCGTAATAATGGAATGCGTTTAAAATAGCGTCAAATTAATAGAGACAAGTATGTCCATTTTTAACTGAGGAAACCATTCTTGATCTACTGAGATAACCAAACGTGACAAGTACATGAATGTGACACTCACGATAACAATGGTTCGTCGAAGACATTCGTCAAATCCTGATCTTGGCAAATTATTGACGTCATCACAATATATAATGATTCATTGATACAAACAACTAGTAACTTTTACTATATGACTAAATTATGTACCTAAAGTGGATAGAGTTGTCAAAAATTTGAACTTAAGAATTTTTGCAGCACTCTGACGCCTATGGTTGCATTATTTAAAAGAAGTTAACATTTTTTAGTTGTAAACCAATACGCATTGCACCCTTATGATATTAGGTATAAGGTTGGGCACTATAAGGACCACCAGTGACCTACATTTTATTTTTTTTCGTTTTTTTTCTTTTTTTTCCTTTTCATTTTTTTTTTTTTTCTCCCTGCTTCACATAGCTTTCCTCATCTACGGCGAACTATAGGTCGACTTTTTTGCCCACTATAAGGCAACCTTTATTTTATTTTTTTTTTTTTTTTTTTTTTTTCAGTTTTTTAACAATACCTTGCTACCTATGAGCTATAATGTGGCGTATTGTGCCACGGATCTAAAGTAGTAAAACTAAAGGTATGAGAATTAAGATTTTGTTGTGATATTAAGGGAAATAATTATTATTTTTAGTTGGCCTAATATGGGGGGGGAAATTGATATTTTCTCGTCGTAATTCTTCATTTAAGGAGGGGGATGAGAGGGGGGGGCAGGATATGAGGTGGGGGGGGGGGAGGGGAATGTGTATGTGGGTGTTTATTGTGTGGTTGTATATTATGTAATGTGTTGTTTAGTGGGTGTGATAGTAGTATGAGGGGGTGGGTTATTTTTATTTGGTATGGTAGGAGTTAAAGTAGAGCAGCTATGGGGCGACCGACTGGATTCTTCGGTCGATCCGTAGTCGGTCGACCCAACCATAGCGCCCAACCTAAGTGGATAATGATATTAACAAATGAAACTGCGGCCCGCGCGTTTGCGGCGGACGTGTTTTTGTTTGATTTTTTAGCGTATGTTTTGTTTTAGATTTTTCTAACTTGTTTGGTTAAATCGATTGAACTGAGTGGTCTGGTGTGGTTATGAAAACATAGTATAACTCATTTGCCTATTAATCGTCGACATTTTTTAACAAAATCCCGATAGTACGTATCTCAGAAAGCTACTAATATTATGGTGCGTTTGGTTCGAGAATCCGACGACACCTCTCCTTGTTATAAATTTTTATTAAAAGAAGTCTGGGAGCAAAATGATGTATACATAATTGACAACCAAAACTTTGTATATCTAAAATAGTCTAAATAAGAAAAAAGAATAGTTGTTATTTATAAAATCAAACTATATAAAAAATGTACGTCTTTGACTCCAGTGATTTATTTAAAAAGTTATCGAGTAGTATTTAAAGGTGTGTTTTATGAAATTATTTTTATTTTTCTTTTTTCAAACAAAAATAATATATTAAACTTCAACATTTATTATAAAATCAAACTTAGCGTACTGTTCATCATCAATTACAAAATTGTAACTTGTTTTGTTCGCTAATAGCGAAGAAGAATCTTTTTAAGCCCGTATTTTTCAAGAATTAATTCGGTAGATTAAAGTGAACATACTTGAGAAATAAAGTTTATTATATAAAATAGCAAAAAGCTTAAGGTAGTATTCGAATAGAGGGTGAGTCAGTTAAACGACTTCAAAGCCGTCCCGAAAATGCTAATCTAGTAAAATATGATTATAGTTATTACTAAAACCAATAATTCTTAAAAAAGGAACAAAATACAAAAGAAGGAATTGTCATATCAAACCCCAAATATAAGCGTAATATTATCATTACCTACTACTAATTAGGATATCATTGGGAAGGAACAAAGACAAAAGAATGAAATGGCATATCATCTCCAAATATAAGCGTAATTATTATCATTACTACTTAGGGTATGATTGGCGTAATGGATTGGATCTGGAGTTGGAACCGGGGCTAGAGCTTATATTATACACCGAATGCTGAGGCTTATATTTTTATAAAGTTGTTTGACGAATTAGTTGGAGCTGAAGCTTTTTAATGTAAAATTGCATAAAAATAAATGTTATGAATATTTATTATATTAATTGTACACATTCATATCCCTAACTAGTAACACTCATATTTATGAATAGTCTTGTAATTTCTAATTTGTACTTAATGCTATTCATGTTGAGGTCCTTATAAATAGATGCACCTAATGTAATATAAGATACATCAATAACAAGTTTTATTTTCCCCTTCTATACTCTTTTACATTCTCTTTCGTATTATTCTTATTGTGCTACTAGGCCCGTTGTTTTACAACACGTTATTAGCATGATTGATCTATAAATTTATATCTCTTTGCAAGTAAGTTTACTCTAGATCTCAAGTTTGTCTTTAAAATTCCGAATATATAAAATACATGCCGCGTTTATGTGTATTGCATGGTTATTTGTCGAATTTTTTATGCATATATAGTATTGCTTTACGCACTTCAAAGGTATAAAATTTTTCTTGATCATATTGTCTCTACTTTGCTTCTCGTACTTTTATTCTACATATATTTTTTTTTCTACTACAGACGCTTACAAACAAAAAATGAATGAACCTACAATTTGAAAATATGTTAATATTGTTTTGTTGAGACAAATTTTTGTTATAAAAGGTTGGTTACTCATGGAAGAAACAATAACACAAAGCTTATTATTTTTGGGAAACATTTTGATAGAGAATTTTATTGATGAAAACTTAAATCGTTTTTGTTCTTTTAGTCAGACTATCAAATGATTTATTTTTTAAATTGTATTGTCCATGGTATGAGCTACTTTTAAATAGCATATGAGTAATTACGTGTTGAATGTTTGAACAGTTTTGCTATTTGGATGGTTATAATATTATCATGTTTTTTCATTCATAACTAAATATAGGATATAAACTAGCACTACAAGAAGTTGTTGATATGTTGTTAATTTAAATGTGATTTTTTTGTTGTTGTGTATATTATGAATTTGTTTGATTTGTTTGTGTATGTTATGAATTTGTTTGATTTGTTATCCTATTTGTATTTGCAACTAACTGCATTATGATGCAATAGATTGTGTTTGTTAGGTTTTGCTTTTGCTTATTACGGTATATATTATATTGTTTTTTGATGTAATTTTTGTGTACTATCCAATCATGGTATGAAATATTTTTAATATTTATGACATATCAATGTTATGTTTATATTTATGTCTGAATTATTATTGGTTTGATGAAATAAAGTATTCATATCAATATACTCATTGTTAAGTTTCAAATAAATATGAGTCACTTGCATAAAAATATATTGTCAATTGACATAAGTTGAAAAATAAATAAATCTTGTCAAATGTTTTGTTTTAACCTTATGTCAAGAATCTTGATGCTAGACTAATGGATTATAAACATAGAATAAACTTGACTAGTGGTTTTTCATATATTCGATTGTTGATTAACGTATAATAGATATATTTTGGTTTGATATATTATAACAAAATTGGATTTTGATTCATATGATATTTTACACTAAGTGTAACGGTTGTGGTTAATAAGTTTTGATGTTTTGATATTGTGCATTAAATATTTATTAAGCATCAACTATACGTCATGGGTATGTTATATGTCATGATTAGAATCATCATTTATATATGCATTTATGTTAAAGTTTTTTTAATGGTCTATTACTAGATCACTAATTTTATAAATAAATGCCATGGAGAGTTACAAATTTAATAAATATTAGTCAAAGAAACTATTATGCATCTATGTAATTTATCATCATTTAAGTCTCAAAATGGCATTGTATAAATGTTGTTTTATGAGGGTTATATATCAATGATATGATTGTGTCATGATTTAAACTTTTATGAACAATATGATATATTTTTTTGCAAAGGTTATCCACATGGATGTTGAACAACATACTTACAAATGTGTGTTTAAATCACTAAACACCGATAATGGTTACTTTATCGAGTTTGTTACGATTTCACAAGAATTACATATATAGATGTTAAGTGCACATACTATATAGTCCTACCGTCGGGTGTGCAACATATTTAAAGTTGTCTTGTATTTATCTGATAATTAACGTACTATAATATGAAACGAACATACACAACTTTGACTTTATTGATTATTTATTTATATAAATTGTGAACTATGTGTTTAGAAACATTTTAAATTGATATTTTCGTGTGACTAGTAAAAATGAGCTTATAGCGAAAAAATAAGACCTCTCCGGTGGTTAAGTGACACGCAATGATTATTGTTGTCATTGATCGACTTAATGAACATATTTTGATTGATATATACGGACCGACAATAAAGAGTAGAAAATATAATTGTTATGTGAAAACTATGTATTTTATAGATGTCAAAATTGGTGAACGTAGCTGCAATATCAATAATCAATTCCTTAAATGTCTTACAGATGTGAAAATAGTCACTAACATATAATTAACAAAAGTAAATAATGCATCTAGCAAACAAAGTTGTTTATTTGTGATAATTTTACCATAATGTTTTGGTGCCCTATATGAATAGACATAAATGATATCACCTATTATTGCAAGATTTTAAATTGATGAATAAACTCAGCTATATGATTACTTAGTAATTAGTAATTCGTTTATGTGAAGATAAGGTTACTAATGAAGATATTTTTGATAGTAAATTGATGCTTATTGTTGATAGAAGATATATCATATAGTATTAAATCGGTCTAATTAAATAAACGGATAAGATGTCTTGACTTTGATTATGTCATTGAGTTTGTGATATATGTGAGCATCATTATGTGGTTTTATTTGCTTACGGGACCCTTTATTAAATGGTTAGTGATATATGTATGTTTCGGAAATATGTAACTTCACAAGTACAAAATATGTGTTTCTTGTTTGATAATGGTATAGGCAAATGTGCATATTATACTAAACTATGTTGAAACTATAAAAGTGCTTTATATTGAACAATGTGAAAGTCATAAAAGTGCTTATATAAATTTGATTGAAGAAACAAAAATATAAATGTGATAATGTATTAGTTTCAAAATATTATTCGACTATAACGGGTAGTGAATCAAGTGAAAGTATCACACAGATTCCTAAGCAGCAACCTATCATATAGTCGTCGATTTAAAATGATGTACAACAATAATGCTTAACGATAAGACCTGATCATCCGAGCACGATATAGACACAGGCGTATCCTTACTAAAAACGTACTTCGCGAGTTATAAGTGTTGACAAGTCTTAGACACTCAACAATTCAAAACATCATAGAAAATAAAACGTACTTTCAGAAGTTATAAGTTTTGACAAGTCTCGACACTTCAAAACATCTTAGAAAATATTTTATCTTTTAGTGTATTTTGTCTTTTAGTGTATTTTGTCTTTTAGTACATTTCATCTTTTAGTATATTTTATCTTTTAGTGTATTTCATCTTTTAGTGTATTTCATCTTTTAGTGTATTTCGTCTCTTAGTTTATTTTGTCTTTTAGTGCATTTCATCTTTTAGTGTATTTCATCTTTTAGTGTATTTCATCTTTTAGTGCATTTCGTCTTTTAGTGTCCCGACACATCAACGTTGACTCAATAACTAAAAATGTTGACCTAAACTCGACACTTACGTTTTTCTACATTTTATCATAAGTTTGATAATAAAAGTATATTTTTGACGCTTTTATAAAGTTTACGAAATTTCGGCATGACCTTTCTAAAAATATCGACTTTCCATTTTTATCAACCTCGACTTGTGAAAATATCCGTTTTTCAAAAGTACATCTTTTATTGACTCAAAAGAATATCCGATCTATTTTCGACAACACCTCAAATATCACAACAAATCCGTTCTTAAACCTAAACCTTTTCGACATTCAATTTACGCTTACAACAAATCCAACATCTAACTTAATCTCTTCGCCAACAATATTTAAACTTAATATACGATAAATCTTAAATAAACGATATAGCCGTAGTGATAACAATATATATATATCAAAATAGTCACAACGAACTTTTATGCACAAAAGTACAACTACTTTTTATGTTCTTCCATTTATAAACAAAAATATTAAACTTTGAGACTTGTAGTTTTATAGAAAACTAGATAATGATTTTCACAACGATCCGCTTTGTACACCTTGTTCGGAATGATCATACGAATGCAAAAGTACAACTTATTTATGAAAAAGTAAAGATGACTTACAAAGAAACACGACGAAAGATGAATAGAAACTAAGAACAACCCAAATGTTGTTTTATAAAATACCCGGATGAAATAACAATCAACTCGAACAATATATCTTCAAATGGTTGATCAAAGATTAAAAATGAATGGATTTGGGTGTGTGTTTTGGTTCGGCAATGAGAGAAAAGAAAGAGAAGTAAAGTTTATGTGTGTGTATGGAATGAATATGAATGAGATGCAAATGAATGAGGTGATATATATAGGCTAGTTCCAAAATTCACAACACATACATGTGTGTGTGCTTAATACCGATCGGACAAGGAGGGGGGGACAACACAAAGGGGACCAATTTGATCTCCCAATGGTATCCTTGTGTGTACATGTCCTTTCCTCTAATCATGCTAGCTTGTCTAGTGAAATGATTTCAAATTTTGGCATCCTATGCATGCATACATACATAATCGGTTAGGATCAAGGCAAAGGGGGGGACCAAAAGAAATTTCCGCACATCTGATGATCACTAGTGGGCTAGTTTATGAATTAATTTCCAGTATGTATCACAACAAGTAAAAATAAAAAAAAGCTATCACGTAATAATGAAACGAGTACGTAACACGGAAATTCTAAATTTTAGAGATATTGCCTTAAAACATAAAAACATAGCTATTGCCAAAATACTACAACGTTTGGTGTCTCGGTTCGCTCCTGCTACGATACTCCAGATAATAACGAAGGGGGGGGGGATGAGAGTGAAGACTTCCCGGTTAAAACTGTAAAGTCTAAAAACGAAACATTTAAAGACTAATGTTTACTGAATGAAAAATCTCGGTTGTTAAAATAGTGAGATAGAATGATATTCAGTATATCCAAAGATGATGTAGAATGTTTATGATGAGCGTGTTGCACTTGCTAATTTAATTGCTAATTTAAAACTTTGATGTCGATGAAAATAAAAAGATTCAAAAGCAATTAAAGAAAGCAAATGCAACATTGACTCAAGAAATTAACTGAGTGCAAATCTATTCTTGCAGAAACTAGTAGAACTCTAAGGGAATCTAATAGTATTCGGATAGTGCCTTAGTTATGCACTTCTAAATAAACAGACTGAGTTTTGAGAGGTACAATGCCTTTAATGATCGTACAGATTGACTATGGACACACTTGAACGTAAGTATAAGATGAAACTCTAAAGAAATGACAAAAAAGAGAGTTTTAAAAGTTAAAGCCTACGAAATTTCTGTTGTCAAAGAGAAACACGATGAGTTAGTCAAACAGAGTCTTTTAACAAAGTCACATTACGAAGGTCTTGTCAAAGAGAAAACAAAAGGTCATAACGGATTTGAAACTTAAGGAAGAAAAAGATATTGACAAAATGATTTCAATGGAAAAACAATTAAAGTTTTTGAATGAAATTGTTTACAAAAAAAGGGGGGAAAAAAAGAGTCAAATCAATCCAAACCATTCCATATGTTTAGCACCCAAATGCCCTACATTTAATGGAAGACCTACCTTTGCCAATCCAATGTACCTCAAAAAGGCTCAAAATGAGATACCATGTTTGTATGCGATCCCACATGACCAATCTGATCCTGCAAACAGACTCGTCCCCGATAGGGAAGAGACTCTGACTCTTGATAACGAGAGTCGATCAAAATTGAATAAAGACTTAGTGAAACCTTTTGACTACACAAAGTTAAATAGTCTTTATGAAATTTTTAAACCCCCGACTCAGCATTATGAAATTCAGTTCGCACAGGCAAATGAAATAAGAAAGAAAATGTGGAGAAAATCATTTGTGAAAACAAAACCAAATATTTTCAAAAACATCGATTTCTTACCAGTGTCAAAATTAATAAGCAAAAGTAGACAAGCATATAATGTCATGACGAATAACATTAATCATCTGAAAGAAATTGTCCATCAAGCGTAGGTAAAACATTCAAACGACCGTCTTCATCTTCGTAACCCAACTGCTCAAGATATGGAAATACTAGTTAAGACATGTTTGATGCCCCTTTCCCTTAAACTCAGAATGATAGTTCGCCTTTGTTACATGAACTTAATCAAGAGAAATTTCATACAGATTAAAAGTATGTTGAATCGTCTTTAAGATGAATTGATGCACTTGAATGCTAAAAAGGCAGAATTTTTCTAACAAGTATGAACACCCTAGCTTTTTGCAAGAAGGTTGTGTCTAAAGAGTGTTATTGTTCTTATTTTGCAATCTTCATCTGTATTAGATGAGATCACTGAAATTTTTTACATAGCTAATATCTTTATATAGTCAGGGAATGTGACTGCTTGCACAAAAGCTTCTGAACAAACAGAATTTGTAAGTAAAGAGATTTACATGAGCTTTTACGAAGTTTTACTAAATTAGAAAAACACTCAATTTCTCTTGAATCGCTTTACAACAATGTCAATAACTATTGAAAAATAACACAGTTTGCAAAGAAAAAGTGTCAAATGTATTTCGAAAGGAACGTGAATAATATTTTGAAAATACCAGATTTAAAAGCTCAACTGTAAGACAAGAACATTGCCATAAGTGAGTTAAAGAAACTCATTGAAAAATGCAGGAACATCTTAGACACAAGTTGATAAACCATCTGTTGTTCGAAAACCAAATGCTCAAAGGATTCCAAACCATCAGTTTTAGGAAAACCGTCTCCTTTTATCTTACTCTCTTGAGAGAACAATTTTTGCAAAGAAAAAGTCAGTTTAAAAACTATGAGTCAGAGTTAATCAAAAACCAGTCACTCTACAGAATTTGCCTCAAACCGCAACGCAAGTGTAAGACCACAAATGTAATATACCAGGCATGTATCGAATTGCAAGTAGTCCCAACACAAACTAGAGCACCACAATTGCCTCAGACTTCTAGGAATACTAATCCCGTGTTTCTACTCTACAGAGTAGCTCACGTAAAAAAAACTAATGTTAACAGACCACAACCTAGGAGCAATCAAATGAAAGATAAGGTCATGCCAAACACTAGTCATGTGCAGTTTAAGAAGACTGAAGTAGAAGAACACCCTAGGATTTCTAGTATTTCTAATTAAACAAAGTCTATAACTGCGTGTAATGACAGTTTAAATTCTAGAACTTTGAATGTTAATGTTGTTTGTGCTACTTGTGAAAAATATGTGTTCAATTCGAATCATGATGCTTGTGTATCTAAGTATTTGAATGACGTGAATGCTAGAACTAAGAAGCCTAAAGTAGTGCCTATTAGTACTAGGAAACCCAAAAGTCAAGCGAACAAATCTGTTGCAACATACCGTAAGAAAACAGTTGCATCAGAATCCACTATCACAAATTCCAAGAGTTACTATAGGATGTTGTATGAGAAAACTAATAAGGCATGGAAATGGTGGATAGAACAACAATGCCCATCAGGATATAAATGGGTTCCTAAGACAAAAAAGAAATGGGTGCCTAAAGTTAGGAATGAGAATTTGCAAAAGAGAGTTAGTTTTGCTATAGATAATGCATCTAGGATAACTAATGTCTTGAAACTCACAAATACTTTAGGATCTAATTTTGTCATATATTCCATCGTCCTCTAATTCCTCAGCAGATTGTATAATCATCCGATTCATTGTTAACTCTGGATGCATAAAGCACATGACGGGCAATCTATCGCTTCTATGCAACTTTATTGAAAAATATATAGGTACCATTCATTTTGGCAATGATCAATTTGCTCCAATTCTTGGTTATGGAGATTTGGTTCAACGAAATATTACAATCAACAGGGTATATCTACTCGAAGGTCTCATCACAATCATTTTCTCGGTTGTCAATTATGTGAGGCGAAATTTGGAGGCTGTCATTCAGAAATCTACGTGTTTTGTTAGAGATCTTCAGGGAAACGACTTACTAACCGGTAATCGTGGAACTGATCTCTATATAATTTCTCTTCAAGAAACAACTTCATCAACTCCAATTTGTCTCATGGCTAAAGCATCACCAACTCAAGCATGGTTATGGCATCGAAGACTTTTTCTCATCCAAACATCGACTACATCAACTGCTTTCAAGAAAGATGTTGTGATTGTTTACCAATCTGAAGTATGTCAAGGATCACTATGTTTTCCCTTGTGAATTAGTTTAATCAAAACAAAGTTCATTCAAGTCAAAACTGTTCCAAGTTTAAAAGGACGGTTAAATTTGCTGCATATGGACTTATGTGATTCAATGCGGGTTGCTAGCATAAATAGGCAGAAATATATTCTGGTAATTGTCAATGACTACTCCAGATATACTTGGACACTCTTTCTACATTCCAAGGATGAAACACCAGAAGTTTTAAAAGACTTTCTCACGATGATCCAAAGAAATCTTCAAGCCCCTATAATTTTTGTTCGCACTGACAGAGTCACTAAGTTCTTAAACAAGACACTTAATGCATTCTTTAAAGAAGAAGGAATTGAGCATCAAACTTCTACACCCGAACTCCTAAACAAAGGCTTTGTTTAAAAGACGAAACTGCACTCTCGTTGAGGCTGCTCGTATGATGCCTCAAACAGCAATGCAAGCTGTAAGAAACACAAATGTGATTAAACCAGGCATGTATCGAATTGCAAGTAGTACCACACAAATTAGAGCATCACAGTTGAATCAGACTTATAGGAATACTAATCCTCGCGTATCTACATCTACAGGAGTAGCTCACAAAACTAATGTTAGCAGACCACAGCCTAGGAGCAAACAAATGAAAGAAAAAGGGGATCTGTGCATTTTCGTGGGATACTCTACTCAGTCAAAGGGATATCGTGTCTACAACAAGAGAACAAGGTTGATAGTTGAATCTATCCATCTCAGATTTGATGAGATCAAAGAGATGTCAAAGACGTCTGTTGCTAATGACACTTCAGGCCTCGTTCCTCAACGACAAAAGGCGTCAGATTATGACAACCCTGACCCCGCACCAGAACTACAAAATGTTTCTCCTTCAGCAGATACAACAGTTCCATCACAACAAGAGTTGGATCTTCTTTTCGGTCCTTTGTATGATGAATTTTTCAATGATGGTACTTCTCGTGTCAACAAGTCATCTTCTCCCACCGATAATTCTGCTCCACAAGACACACACCCTTCAACGAATATTCACCCTACATCAAAACAGACAACTCAAACAAATATTCATGCTGAGGAAAACAACGATAATTAAGCAGAATTTACCAATCCTTTCTGTACACCGGTACACGAACATGCTGAGTCTTCCTTACGCAATATTGGTAATTCAAATGTGCATACCTTCAATCAACCTTAACATTCAGAATACCGATGGACAAAAGATCACCCGTTAACTCAAGTTCGTGGAAATCTATCCAAGCCAGTGCAAACAAGACGACAACTTGCAACAGATCCTGAAATGTGTATGTTCGCACTCACCGTGAGTATTGTTGAACCGAAAAACATTAAGGAAGCAATGGCTGATTCTGCATGGATAGAAGCAATGCAGGAAGAACTTCATCAGTTAAACCTTTTGGCAAGAACATAATCAAGCTAAAGTGGTTATGGAAAAACAAAAAGGATGAAGACCAGACTATAATTCGCAACAAAGCACGACTTGTAGCAAAGGGTTATGCTCAGGAATAGGGTATTGATTTCGAAGAATCATTCGCTCCAGTTGCTCGCTTGGAGGCTGTCAGGATCTTTGTCGCACATGCTGCATACAAGTCTTTTCTAATTTATCAGATGGACGTGAAAACGGCATTTCTTAATGGTCCATTGAAGGAGGAGGTTTATGTTGCACAACCAGACGGATTCGTTGATCCTGATCATCCAGACAAAGTTTACCGTCTAAGGAAAGCTCTATATGGATTGAAACAAGCTCCGAGAGCCTGGTATGATGAACTCTCAAAATTCCTGATTTCCAAAGGTTTTACTAAAGGTATCATTGACCCGACCCTATTCACGATAAAATACGGGGAGGACATTCTACTTGTGCAGATTTACGTTGATGACATTATTTTTGGTTCCACAAACCCTAAATTTTCAAAACGTTTTGAAAAATTAATGCACGGTAGATTTGAGATGTCCTTAATGGGGGAAATGAAATTCTTTTTAGGACTTCAGATCTACCAATCCCTACGCGGTATTTTTATCAATCAGGCCAAGTACACTTTAGAGATTCTGAAAAAACATGGTATGGAAAAAGGACAAAGCATTGGTACACCAATGGCTACGAAACCTAAATTAGATGCAGACTTGAGTGGTGAACCCGTAGACCAAACTGACTACCGTAGCAAAATCGGGTCACTCATGTATCTGACATCTAGTAGACCAGACATAGTGTAAGCTGTATGTTATTGTGCAAGATATCAAGCAAGACCGACTGAAAAACACCTCAAAGAGGTTAAAAGGATCTTTCGATACTTAAGAGGTACCATTCACATGGGACTCTGGTATCCGAAGGGTTCTGGCTTTGAACTAACAGCTTTTTCAGATGCCGATCATGCCGGATGCATTGATACTCGCAAAAGCACTTCTGGAGGAATACAGTTCCTAGGTGATAAGCTAGTCAGCTGGATGTCAAAGAAGCAAAACTGTACTGCAATGTCATCCGCAGAGGCTGAATACGTGGCGTTATCTGCAAGTTGTGCTCAAGTAATGTGGATGCGGACACAGCTTCAAGATTATGGCTTCAACTACAACAAAATACCGTTGTATTGCGACTCTCAGTCAGCCATAGCAATATCATGCAACCCCGTGCAGCACTCCCGTACCAAGCACATCCATACTCGGTATCATTTCATCAAAGAACAGGTTGAAAATGGTATAATTGAATTGTACTTTGTCAGAACTGAATACCAATTGGCTGACATGTTTACTAAAGCCCTTCCCGAAGAAAGGTTTCAGTATCTCGTCAGACGCATTGGTATGAGATGTTTGACTCCAGCAGAACTGGAGGTTCTGACAAAAGAATCTGCTTGATACCTCATCAAACATCAACATGTACATATTTTTGAAAAAAGAAAAATACAAAAATATAAAATTTCAAAAAGAAAATACAAAATCAAAAAATCAGAAAATGTTTCAAAAAATATTCTTCTCGACATGTCTCTTGGAATCGATAACATTTACGTACCTAGAAATGTTGATTAATATCGACACGGGCGTGTAAATGAAGTTCGAACAGGAGTTTCAAATGCTTTCAAAACATGTCATTTCTAATTTTTCTTAATGGCTTATGTGCAAATATCAGTACGTAACCCGAACTTCAAATAAAGGAAGGTTTATCTATAAAGATAACTTATCCTAACAACGAGAAATTCAACTTTTCTCAGTCTTGAGTTGTTCTTACAAGACATTTAAAGTTTTGAGCTCAAGAAAAAGGAAAATGTACGCATAAGTGCGCTTACCCTTAGTGTTGGAAGAGAAGTCTTCTAACATGATGTTTTTCAAAATGTTGAACACAATTTTTTCAAGAATATCTCACTGACAATTCACAATCTTTCAAAATTGTGTGTTCAACACTCCATCTTTCAAGGGGATTAAAAGATCTTAATAACATCTACGCATAATAATGAATATTAAATCGATGATGTTATATAGGATGCTTAGTGGTTGAGCACAATTTTTTAAGAATCTTCGATGCAATTAATAAATCTTTCAAAATTGTGTGCTACAATGCTACCCTCTTATCCGTCAGGACATCCGTAGATCACTCTACGGACGCTTCTCATTCTATGATCCCAGTGTTAATAAATAAAGAAAGTCAAACTTGTTAAAAAATGAGAAAATCCAAAAATATTAGTTGTAGTTAGTGTAAATTCAGAAAATGGTGAAAACGGGGCTTACATGTTTACTTCATAACATTGCGTGAGGACACACAATACCTTAGTTTGGGGGATTTGATAAGTGCTTAATTACACATATCTTTTACCTCTAAAAACGAGCTTAAATGACCAAAAACAGACAAAAACTGCCAAATATATGTTTGTTTTGCATTTGTATTGTGCAGGAAGTGGATATCAACAAAAAGACAGAAAACCAAGCCAAAATGACAAAACTGAGCATGGAATGGAAAAGACTGTGCAAAATCAAGGCCAAAGTCCAAAAATGCCAAAGTCAGAGTCAATACAGAAGAATCAGCAGTCAAACCGGAGCCGGAACTGAAGAATACTATTGGATGCAATCTTAACCCATCTGATGGGCCGGGAAAGCCCAATAGTATAATTATGAAGACTGTGAAGACCAAATGGGCCCTCAATCAATTTCAACAGCCCATTTGTGTGCAATTGACAAAGACTGTGAAGACTTTGAAGGCCCAATCCTAGCCCAGTTACAGCCAATCTCAGCCATTGTACACACAAAACCCACCTGAACCTTATTGGGCCTTAAAAAGCCCAATAACATAAGCCTAAACCTTATTGGGCCCAGACACACTCAATTGGGCCCAATACAAGCCCACAAACCTTATTGGGCCCAAATAAACCCAATTGGGCCCAATACACAAACCCAAGCCCATTACTGGCCCAGAAACAATTTTTATAAACCTTAGGGACTAGAACTGTCATTTTTTAAAGTGTTTTATAAAAGAAAAATGGTGAAATAAAGAGAGGGACTAAAACTGCCAAATGGCATTTCTTTTACAATTTTAAAAGCCAAGGACTGTTTTTGCAATTTTTCAAACTTTCTTTATTCTTTTGTTATAAAAACCACAGGGACCATAAGTGTCACTTTCTAAACCCTATTTATAACTGAATTTCGGTTTAATTGAAATGAAAATAGAAAGAAAGATGGAGGGCCAAAGTTGCCTCTTCCCCATTCTTTTCTTTTAAACCTGCAACCACAACGGTACTCGAACCCCTTTACCGCCAAAACCCAAACCAGCCTCTCCCATGGTTTCTAGCTCATCCACTACCCCTAGTACACTTCCCAGCCTACCTCTAACCATTTCCCACCTCCCCATTACCCCTATAACCCTTCCCTGTTGACAATTTACAAAAACCCGCACCCCCATCGATGGCTGAGAATGTTGTAAGGCCAATGGAAGGCTAGGATTACCTTGGGGACATTGCATGCTCACAACAAGCTCATCCCAAGACCAAGAGAAGGCTTTGAGCCTCTATAAAAGAAAAAAAGAACAACCCGAAAAAAAACAATTTACACCCCTGTTTTTACTTTCTTAGTTTAATTTTAATTAAAGTTTGCTTTAAAATTATTGTACTCAGTTTGTTTCAAGAGTTTTTGTTGTAATATTTCTGTTTTTAATATAAAAAGTTAAGAGTTTTAGTGAAATTACTATTGTCGAAATTTCAAGTATAATTTAAGTTGTTTAATTCTGTTTAAATTATTTAAAAATGTGTTAAAAGTTATTAAACTTCACTTATGATTGATTCTCTCAGCCTGCATTTACCTAAAAAACAGTTAAACAACCTTTTTATATAAATAAGGGGGTGTTTGGTTTAGGCTGGTTTTTACTTCAAAAGTCAACTTTACTTTGCTAAAGTTGTTCCTTTAGTTGAGTTAGGGAATAAATTCAAGAGATTAACAGCTTTTAAAAGTTAGAGTGTAGTTTTATAAAAGTTAGAGTGTTAAATTTCTCATTTTGCACCAGGGCATATTTCAGTCATTAGAATTTTAGATTTTAGGATGTTAAAAGTATTTTAGAGTTCAAGGTTGTTCTAAGCACACTTAGGATCATTCTAGTGAGGTGTAGGTTCTTAAAGTTTAGTGTGAATCTGAGTTCCTTGCCAAATGCACCAGCAGCTAATTGCACCAGCATAAGGATTTGCCATTTTTTTACTTTGAAGTTTCTCATTTCCTTGTGAAGTTTTATAAATCCTTTTACCTAAGTAGAATATAGACTGCTAGTGTAGCTTATCTCCACAGTTTCAGCATCTAGAGTTTAAAAATAAGCTTCTTAGCTTATGTGAAAAAAGCTCAAAACAGTTTAAGTCAAAACTTGCACTTTTTCATCTTAATTTTCTTTCTAGTTTTGTTAAGCATAGGTTAATTTTAGTTTAAATCTTCTTAATACACATCTTAAGCTTCATTAAACAACTTTTAGTTTCAGTTTTCATCAAGTTTTAAGCTCACAATAAGCCAAAATCTAAAAAGCTTAAAAAACAAGCACTTTCTGTGACAGAGATACATTAGCTTAATTTCTAGCTTATTCCTTTGTTAAAAGTTAGAATTGCCTTTATTAAAGTTGTTTAGAATAAGCTAAACTACAACTTTGTAGTTTTGAGTTTTTTCTGAAAATCATTTTTTCAATAAGCAAAATAAGCTAGCATCGCAGGGTTTGTTTTGTATTTTTCCTAAAGTAGAAGGTTCCCTGTTTTCATTACATTGTAAATTTTCAAATATTATCCCGCCTACCCTGTTGTTTCACTTTTAACAGTTTCTACCTTGTCTTTTATAAGAAATAAAAAAGAATTAATATTTGAGTTTTTAGTTTTTAGTAATTAGGGTTTATATTTTTAATTGGTAGAATTAGAGTACAATTAGCTTTTAAAAATTGGGGCTTTTTGTACCATTACATTTCTGCACTAGTTTAGCATTTAAAAACCATTTTTCTATATTTTTCCAATTTAATTTGTATTTTTTAGAAATTAAAATAGTATGTAGTTAATTTCTTTTTCTTATAAAATTCATAAAATATAGAAAAAGAGTTGAAATTTTTTGATTCTTTTTGCATTAATTTTCATTTTAAATCTAGTATTTTTGAAAAATAAAAGAAAAATTTTAGTGTTAATTTTTAGAAAAAGTTTATTTTTGATAAATCATTAAATCTTAGAAAAATCATAAAAAATTCAAAAATACA
>BQNB010114615.1:0-21719 GCA_026074375.1 Tanacetum coccineum
GGGTTTATACGGGGGTTAACTAACCAGTGTAGTTAGTTAATAAACAATATGTATAGACTTTTTGGTTGTAATCCTAAAATATACTAATTTAAACAAGTTACTCCAACTAAATCCATAGTACTCATCACTGTGATCTCGAATAGATATACCAAGCCAAGTTCTAAAGTCTACTACATCACCGACACACTCATATTTTTATGAAATTTGGGTAAACATTTGGAAACGGATAAGGTTAAATCCTCATAATATCTAACAAGGGTTATTGTGTGCGGGTTGTGTATCAAGTAATTTCACAAAAGTATGCTTGATTTTTTTTTAAATTTAAGCATATTTTAAGCATTTTAGTGTGAAAAATAGGACAAGTATCATTCTAATTCCCATCCCCCCACTTGAATTATACAACATCCTCGTTGTATAGATAAAACATTACTCCTCTGATATTTGCTCGATAGATTCTCCATGTTGAGTTTATTGAGCAAGAATTTGTGTTGAACAACCGCCTTGAAGTTTCAAGACTCCAACACCTCTAGACTTGTAAATACTTCAACCAACTCATCGATTTGTTTTCTTTCATTGATGTCCTGTACAAATAATAGGAAAAACGTGCATTTCTATTTTTGGTACCTATGGTTAATTTAAACTAAACTAAACAAACTAAATACGAGTCAGTCTGGTGAATACGTCGTATTATGTGCATGAATACGCCGTATTGCCAGAACTAAAAGTAAAGACTGATAACGTCCAAACAATCAATATGCCGTATGGTATAGAGCGGATATGTCGTATTGAAGTCTGGAAAGACAGGCTCGATAAAAATAAATAACATTCCGGGTTGTCTCCTGGCAAGCACTTTTGTTTACAGAAAAGTCTTTAAGTTAGACTTGCCCTAATTTAATCCCATCCTTATAAAACAATTTGGGGTCGAACGGGATGCCAAATGGCACATACAAATTCTTGATTAGGAAAATGAATGACATCCCTTTGTTAAGATAATGACAAGTCACGATTTTAACATTTAATTCCTTAATACAATTTTTAGTTTTGAAAAATTTATTAGATGTATCATGACTTGTTTCCAAAAGCTTATTTGACCCGTGTGCATAGGCACCATCATCGGTATTTATTACATTACCCATCGAAGGCTGTTTAATATCGATTTTATCATCATCATCGTCCTTATCCGATTTTTAATCACCAGGATAGATTACGTTAAAAGGAAATAGATCATTAAAGTGTAAAACGTTTTGTTCCTTTTCATCACATCCGAACAATGATGTTTCATCTTTCAAATTAAATTCATCGATATGTTGAGGACTTACAGTAGGTTCAATTAAGAAATCTAATGTAGACGTTAGAGCATCATTGTAAACAATGGCAGGAAATTATTTATCAAAATCTTTAAAGTAGTCTAAATCATCAAAATAACTGACCGTAGGCTCGGGTGATGGAAGCAAAGGCATACTGACTTTATCATTACCATTTTCTGAATCCGTTTTTAAATCTTTGACAGAAATTATTTTGTAAGAAAATGAATTTTATGAAAAATTATCGTGCAATCCTCATCGTCAGATTCGTCAAAGGATATTCTAAAGTCGATTTCATCGTTGTTAAGAGAACTTACCGTAGGCTCACACGAGAGTGTTGCTTCAGATGTTAACGTGTCGTTAAAGACTATAGCTGGGAATTCAGTTTCAACATATCCAAGGTCGTGAACGTCTTCAATATCCCAAATCTTACCATACGTAGTAGTTTCCCAGTTATACACCTTACCACGCCTACGAGCTTTTTCTTCCTCAAGCCTGATATACTCCCCTATAGTAATGTTGGGTCGTCCATTTTAACCTGTAATAAATTCGCTAGGAAAGAAAAATGTTAAATAATCAATACGTCGTATTTAGTGAACTGAATATGCCGTATCACACAAATAGAATAAGCAAACAAGCAGGAATATAAACTACTCTAAACTACACTAATCCTAAGGGTGAGATCTAAACGCTAAAAACCAAAATAAAAAATAAAAAATCAAGATTAATTTTCACTCCCCGACAACGGCGCCAAAAACTTGATGTGTCGTTGTGTGATGTATATTTTTATGATTCAAGTTTTAAATTTATATTTTGTCGACTTAACAAAAAACAACACTTTAACGAGCAGTATACCCGGTCGGTGGTAGTTTCGTGATAAGTAGGGTGTCGAACACTTGAAGCGAGGTTAAATCTCTCAATTTATTAATACTTTGGTTTACTAATCTAAGTTAATCCTAATCTAAGTCAAACCTATGCTAATCCTATGTTAGTTCTAATCCTAATTCTAACATGTTAAAAGGGGGGTTTTTCAGTCTAAGAGGCTGGCTCGAGTTTGGTGGTCACTACAATCAATTCAAGACACTTTAACCCACGCAAGTAAATTAACATAAGATAAAAGAGCGGTCAAGCCTTATAATAGAAAACTGTATTAGCCATCATTAATCTGATTAGAAGTTGATTTATTTATTCAGTGCAATTATTACTTATCTCGAGGTGGTATATCATTCTTAGACTTAGGAGGGACTTCTTCCTAAGACCTAGACGCATTAATTCTGTCACAATTAAAGCATCCGCATAAAGCATCCTTATTTATATTGATTATAATTCATCTAGAGGACAACACGGTGTGTGTCATACTAACCCTAGCTCATAGAGACTTTACTCACTTACTGCTTAATGGTAATTTGTGTTAGGTGGTAGTCCACAATCCAAACTATACCAATGATCAGAATGTTATTAGTTAGTACTAAGCCACCACCTACAACGGTACAACCAGTTCAATCGAGGCAAGCAGGACATTATTAGTGATCCTATTTGTTCCACCTATACGCATTACTATATGGAGAGCTATCCCGAACTCTTAGCCTACGCCCAAACAGCACCGAAGTTGCAGCGCATTAAATATATAGGACTAAACCCAGTTGAATGATAGGTCGTATACTTAAGCACGTAAACAAGTATCATGTGATAAACATAATCAATAATTCAACGTAAATCAAGAAATCGAGATATAAACAAAATCAAACATTTAGATCTTCATAATAATGGCTAATACCCGAAGGTATTAGCCTTCAAACATCATAATTAATACAAGAGTAATGGCTTAGCCAAGGTAAACTAACCGAGTTAACGAATGATACCAAAAACTGAACGATTACAAAAGTATAAGAAATTACATGTTGTCTCCTATGGATTGGATCGCATTGCAAGACCTCTTCTGCTCTTTTTCTCCTCTGAAAATCGACTTTTGTGGTTTAGGTATCGAGAATATGATTTAGCACACTTAAATCTCGTTTTTGAGTTTTCTATTTATAGGGTCTGGAGTCGGTTTGATACGGTGTATCCAATGTCATGGGTATGGCGTATTGGGGATTTCTTGGAGTAGGGACCACGTTTGATATCTTCCATAATATTCACATACTATATCTTCAATACGGCGTATTGGTCTTCTCTGGATACGGCGTATTGATCATGTTTCCTTCGTGATCTTTGGTGAGTGCAGGCACGGATACGCCGTATCTTCCCTGATGGATACGACGTATTAGTTGTCAGAACAATAATCTTTAAAATATTTTCGTTTAAGCTCCAGAATGCGTGCCTTTTAGTCAAGTTTCACCAAGTACTCTATAATTACTGTAATTCTCAAATACAAACGATTAAGTAACAATTCTTTGCAATAATCATACAAAATGGGTTAATTACATAGGATAAATAATGCTATAAAATAGACGTTATTTGATGTCATCACACATCTTTCCCGAGGTTCATTAATGCAAAAAGACAACATTTTATCTTCCATTTAGCTTTTCAAAAATTACATACTTTTAGTTTTCTCTCCCATATTCTTCATTGTACGTCTTCCTTATATTTCTTTCAGCTGGCAAAAGTTTCTTCCAATCTCTTAACATGAATTTTGATGTAAATTAAATTGTTCTTACTTATACTCTTTCTAAGATATTTTCAAAGTGATTCCTTTATTTTTTTACTATATCACTACTAAAGGATTTTGGCATCCAAGGTGGTTATCGGGCACCACCTTGCTTAGGCATTGCTTCGCCCCTCGTTTATTGTAGCAATTTGTAATTTTCGGGTCAATATTTAAACCCCGACTTTTGTCAATAAATTTAAATTTTCTTAAATTATTATTTTTATGAGTTTTCGAATAAATTATTCCGTGTACGTCTTTAAACGTACTCTTATTTGTGCACCGTCCTTAGACTATATTTACTATATGAACCCTACGTATAATATCATTTTTTTGAAAAAGTATTTCGAATGTTATAGTTTTATTTTATCGGAAACGTTTATTTTTCGTGTTTCACATTTAACCTTCGCGTAACGTAACTTTTAAAATATCGAACAACGGTCTATATTTTTTTAGGTTATTATTTAACCTCGTACATTTACTATATTTTTCTGTCGTACTTTTATTTTTCGTGTTTACGTAAACTTTACACTTTTTGCGTTTTTTAGCTCAAATATGTATCACATTTACACCATTAGCATTGTATATATACACTTAACATTATATTAAAAAAGAAGAAGATATGTACAGCCAAACCACAAGGATATTATCCTTGTGGTACAACATATTGTATATGTGTCCAAGGCCTGCATGCCTTAAACATATCTCCATAGTATTCTTATCAATAGAAGATACATGGCATTTACGTGTATGTACTAAATATTCCATAGACTAGATATGTGTCTAATACTAACATGGATATAGCCACATGCTCATCTTATAACTGGCTCTTATAAATGACTCATGTATTAGGCTAGTTAACTATGGAGTATATAAGATATGATTTGTCATTATTTTCACTAGTACGGGAATTTGAAGGACCAAAATATGTTAAGATGATGGATTACTTTTATATTATAAAAGATAGTTAAGGTGTGAAGATTCATGGATGATTTACGTCAAGATTTTGGTAAAAGCTAGCAAGAGTTATATGTGTTGGGTTAATAACTAGTTGGAGTCTTGGATCAATCTCTTGTTTTAACATCACCACATTCTCTTTTGTCGTCGCTAGAAGCTCGCGACTTCCCACCTTATCCTACTTTGTCGTTTTAATCTCATCGCTATCATCTCTATTGTCATCATCATTGGTTATCATTTCGCGCAAGGTGAGTTCATAGCCTCGCCTTTACTTATTTACATGCTTTATAAACCCCGTGAGGGAGATACATGCTAAAACATCTACTTACGGACAATTAATTGCAAAACTGTATGCCTTTCTAAATATATTGTTACTTATGTCTAAGTCATTTCATGCCATAAGTCCTCCCATATCATGGACCATTAATCACTTATGTGTGAACGCGAATATTGTGGATAGGCCTATCGGAATTGACGAATCCCGTTTGTGTTAGCCGGATAGGTAACCAAACGCACTATATTTCTAACTCTAGGTATATGACAATTACCTATACGGGGCCTTTATTATCTTATATATCATTATGGATATATATTGTTAGTTTTGAGTGTCATGAGCTTAGATGCAATAATATCTATTTAAATGATGATTGTATTCGTTGCAATTATTACTACAACTCTGAAAACTTAATTGTCCATTACAAAAACCTATAAATTCACTCAACAATTTTGTTGACCTTTTAGCATGTTTTATCTCAGGTTTTTAGGTATTTTGCTCGGAGGGAAGCCGCACGGATATGTATTTCGAAGACTCTTCATTTTATACATTGATAAAATTTCTTTTGAAAATACCGTGTTGTAAAGAATTTCTATTATTAAATTTGATGAAAAATTTATCTAAACATTTTGTCATGTCTGAACACTTATGTTATTTTGACACTGTTGGGACCTATTTGTCAACTCTGATGTTTTTTAATTTATCGAATGTGAAACATTTTGAAATATATTTAAAAACGTCTCTTTTGAGGTCGTTTTCAGTGACTTGTACTTTGTGACTATGAAGTAGCACCTCATGTTGTATTCCGCTGCGTTCCGAATTTTGGGGGTGTTACAGATTGGTATCAGAGCTGAAGTCATAGAGAACTGGGTCGTTTGCAAAACGACTACTTTTCAAAATTTAGAGACTCTCCTCTTGTTTTATCCGATATCCATGCGCGCATGCTCCCTGATCCTTTATAAGCTCTCTTTTGCATCTCTACTACTATTACATGGATAATGAGTATTTAACACTTGGCTATGATTTCGTCCTCTTACGTCTATCTTATGACGTCTTACTATTTACCTTATAACCGTCAGTTATATAAATATTGACCACTATGATTATCGCGTACTTCTTGATCTCTCATTTACTCCCTCGAGCATTAATGCTGGTATTATATAAGGATACCCATATATATGAGCTACTTTCTTTTTGATCTCTTACGCTTACCTTTGGGATTACTGCTACCTACTTATATAAAAGTCATTTATATAAGTGTTTACTATTTTCGAACACTTATGTCTACTTTGTAGAGTGTCAATATATTTTTCTATAACGGTTGTCTATATGAATGTTAAAGCTCTTATAAGAAGTTGTGAGTAACACAATGGTCTCTAAACCTTCTTTACGACATTGTGTGTGACACAATGGTTTCGTTTATTTCAAGATATCGTGAGCGATACGATTAACTCCGAACTTTTTCATGGATTTATTTAATTCTCTTTTGATGATATTGAAACTCGACATAATTTGTCGATCCCATTGGTTATTTACTATTCGACTCTGAGTTTGAACACTCGCCTCGTACTTTTGAAACACATACGTTATCATGTAACCCACCGCATTTAATCATGTCGTCTAATTGGGATACGACAACAAAATTTTTTCACCTCGTAACATGCCGTTTTAGGCCATCTACTTTTGTGAACGCGATTGATTAATGTCTCATTATTCTTCTCGTTACTCCTTATGATTTTGGAGAATCATACCGTTAAAGAGACACCTTCTACTTAGTGTAACTTTCGCTTTGATTTAATATCATGGTTTTGTGCCGACTATACTTAAGTAGGATGATTTATAATCTCCTTATTTAAATGAATCGGGATGCCCCTTCATTTGGAAAGAGAAGTTATAAATTGCCGAACCATAAGTTTCTAATTCTTGTTTACATGGATTGGGACGCCTTTGGATGTAAATAACGAATTATAAATAAATGGACTTAAATATATCCGACATGGTTTGTGTACAAGCGACTCTCTTGCAATTCATAATTTGTTTGTGCGAATCATTCCTTGTCATCGTTCATCTAATCATTATCGTTACCACTCTTGTACGAATGAGTCTTTAAACTCTTTTCGATTCATAGTTTGTTGTATGGATCTTTTCAATTGTGTACCGATTGCAACGAACTTAACAAGCTAACCGCTAAGAACCATAATCCGCTTCCGAGAATCGACGATTTGTTTGATCAACTATAATGTTCTCGCGTATACTAGAAGATTGACCTGCAATTAGGTTATCATCAACAACTCCCGCTAAAGTATTTGGTACTGTGACTTTTACTCCTGGACTTTGGAGACACTACATATACGGTACAAAGTGTACAATGAATACGGATCACAAAAGTCTTCAGTACACCCTCGACCAAAAGAAACTTAGCATGAGACAATATCGACGGATTGAGTTTCTCAGTGATTACGATTGCAAGATTCGTTATCACCTAGGTAAGACGAATGTCGTAGCCGATGCCTTGAGCCGAAAGGGAAGGATCAAGTCATTATGAGTTCGAGCCTTAATAATGACAATTCACAACAACTTTCCTACTCATACTCTCGGAGCTCAAGCGGAGGCCACTTTTTGAAAGGATAAAGGAACTGATCATGTATGAGTCACATAAGTCCAAGTACTCAATTCACCTTGGATTGGACATGTTGTATCATGATCTCAAACAACTATATTGTTGGCCGAATAAGAAAGCCGAAGACGACACTTATGTTAGCAAATGCCTAGTGTCTTCCAAAGTTAAGACATGATGTCAGCAACCGTCATGGTTATTGCAACAACCTGAGTTTTCCACATGGAAAAGGGACCAAATCACAATGGACTTCATCACCAAGTTGCTGAGGACATCGAGCGAGTATGGCTCGATTTGGGTCATCATCGATCGTCTGACTAAATCTGCTCATTTTATATCGATCAAGGAATAGACAATATGGAGAAACTTACCCAAATTTACTTAAAGGAAGCCGTTTCTAAACATAGAGTTCCAGTATCGATCATCTCCGATAAAGATAGCCGATTTGCATCAAGATTTGGAGTTCACTCTAGAGAGCATTGGGAACTCATCTGGACATGAGCACTGCTTATCACCCACAACTCAATGGTCAATAGTGAAAGGATCATTAAGACCTTGGAGAACATGTTGCATACATATGTCATTGACTATACTAATGTGAAGCGTAAACCCTTGGAATTCCAAGTTGGAGATAGAGTTATGTTAACAATCTCGCCTTGGAAAGGCGTAATTCATTTTGGAAAACATGGCAAACTAAGTCCATGATACATCGGGCCATTCAAAATCCTGGCTAGGATTGGTCCGGTAGCATATAAACTGGAACTACCGCAAGAAATAAGTGGAATCCATAATACCTTCCACGTGTCAAATCTAAAGAAATATTTGTCTGACAAAAATCTTGTTGTCCCATTAGATGAAATCAAACTCGATGACAAGCTATATTTTATAGAAAAACCTATTGAAATAATGAACCGAGAGGTCAAACATTTGAAACAAAGCCGAATCCCCATTGTTAAAGTACGTTGGAATTCTCGCCGAGGGCCAGAATATACCTGGGAAAAAGAAGATCCAATGCGACAAAAGTATCCGCATCTCTGATCGGGCACATAAAACTAAATCACGAGGACGTGATTCCTCTAACGGGTGGAGACTGTAGCAATTCATAATTTTCGGGTCAATATTTAAACCCCGACTTTTGTCAATAAATTTAAATTTTCTTAAATTATTATTTTTATGAGTTTTCAAATAAGTTATTCCGTGTACGTCTTTAAACGTACTCTTATTCGTGCACCGTCCTTAGACTATATTTACTCTATGAACCCTACGTATTATATCATTTTTTGAAAATGTATTTCGAATGTTATAGTTTTATTTTATCGGAAACGTTTCTTTTTCGTGTTTCACATTTAACCTTCGCGTAACGTAACTTTTAAAATATCGAACATCGATCTATATTTTTTTAGGTTATTATTTAACCTCGTACATTTAATATATTTTTATTTTGGCGTAAAATAATTTTTACGGGTAACCGGATAGGTTATTCCGCGTTCGTAATAAAACGTACATTAAAAGTGAACTCAAATTTAGACTACGTTTAGTCTACGTATTTTATGTATTTTGATCATATTGCATATATTTTTATGTCGTACTTTTATTTTTCATGTTTACGTAAAATTTACACTTTTTGCGTTTTTTAGCTCAAATATGTATCACCTTTACACCATTAGCATTTTATATATACACTTAACATTATATTAAAAAAGAAAAGATATGTACAGCCAAACTACAAGGATATTATCCTTGTGGTACAACATATTATATATGTGTCCAAGGCCTGCATGCCTTAAACATATCTCCATAGTATTAATATATATAACATTTGTGGACAAATCCACTGTCGTTTTGACAGTGAGCCACAATGCTACAGTATCGGGATTCAATTTTAGGCCAGCCCGATTTTGGTTTTTTTTTTTTTTTTTAAAAAAAAAAAATTTGTATGCACAAAGTAAGAGGAAAAAAAATATTACAAAAGTTCTGATTTATTCAGATAAAAAAAATACCCGTGGAAACATCTTCGATACCTAATAACTTTAAAATAATCGATATGGTCAGAAACGTAAAAATCACATATATTAAATAAAAAACCCTCTCATTATAGCAAAAAAAACAACACTCTTTAAACATGAGGCCCAACACAATATGCCGTATAAAAAAAATATGATTACCTATATACACATTTTGTCGTGACAACTAGCTCTAAAATTGCATTAATTGTGGCCAAAATCTGGACAAATAAAAAAGATATCGACCGTCCAAAAAAAAAAAAAAAAACAACACTTTAAACATGAGGCCCAACACATAAGCCGTATAAAAAAAATTATTACTAATATACACATTTGTCGACAAACTAGCCTAAAATTCGCATAAAATGTGGCCCAAAATCTGGCCCAAAAAAAAAGATATCGAACCGTCCCAAAAAAAGAAAATATTCGGGAAAAAATTAACCCGTCCCAACGCAAATTTTTTTTCCCGAATCGTACAAAAGAAGGAAATATCCGGGAAAAAATTAGCAAAAAAAAACCCCAAAAATAGCCTAAAATCTGGCCCAAAAAAAAAGATATCGAACCGTCCCAAAAAAAGAAAATATTAAAAATTAGCCCCGCCATAACGCATGGCAAAAAAAACAACCTCCGAAACGTAAAAAACAAAATTATTCGGGAAAAAATTAGTCCCGCCGCAACGCGCGGGTTCTTTTGCTTGTATATACACATTTAAGCTTTAAAACGACGTCGTTTCGGCTTGGGCCGAAACCGATAGCCCAAAACGCGGCCCAACATTAAAAAAAGACTTTTTCGGCCCAATTACGAAAAGGACCCTCAACTTTTAAATATTTACGACTTTTTTATATAATAAACTGTATTTATCAAATATATAGCACATATCTACCGATTCATTCAGATAAAAAAATATCATCGGAAAGATCTTCGAATTGCGAACAAAACGAGCCCAATATTGAAATGCTTCTGATGTATGCATGATTTTATAAAAAATGTTGAAGTTTGATATAAATTAAAAAAAATTACAAAACCTACCCTCAACTTTTAACTATTCACGATTTTTTTATATAATAAATTTTGTTTGTCAAATATATAAGACATACATACAAACAAAACGAGCCCAATATTACAATGCTTCTGACATACGTATGAACATTAATCCGAAATCGATTCGCAAAAAAATTATGCCCCGCAGCAACGCGCGGGGTATCTTGCTTGTTCTTATCGATAGAAGATACGTGGAATTTACGTGTATGTACTAAATATTCCATAGACTAGATATGATATAGCTACGTGCTCATCTTATAACTGGCTCTTATAAGTTATAGTGACAGTGGGTGAGAAGTTTTGACGAGTAGCCACTAGATTCGGTAGAACAAATAAAATAGGAGAGAACCCTACAAGGAATCTTTCGTATCTTTTCAGATCTAATGTTCCGATCTATTGTGATTCGCTTTTGATTATCCACAACATAAATCTTTCGTATCTTTTCAGATCTAATGTTCCGATCTCGAAAACACCGAAATGGCGGCTGGGTTCCGCCTTAGTCGCAGAATTACGTGGCGGAGGGATCAGCGGGGAGGGTGGAAAAGTTTGGATAGATGGGATAAAATTAGGGGAAGCGGATCCTAATGCTCCTCCTCCCCCCAAACCTCGCCACCCCCTCTCCCCCCCCCCACCCCCCCCCCAATATACGTCAAAATACCACCTGAGCAAGTTGTAAATACAAAAATACAAAACGACATAAGTAAAAAAATAAGGAAACGTAATCTGAAACTGGATTTCCACTCCCAATTTCAACCTGAAATAACACATCCTTAGCATGTTTTTGCTAATTCTTTCTCCAACACTTTCTCAACCCTTGCATCATTCTTTCAACGTTTCTTTTAATTCCATTTCTTCATCTAGAAGTAGTTGTTTGTTACTCCTTCACAAGTGAGATATCCTTCGTTAAGTATTCATCACCTTATGTCATTAGCTCTTCCTCAGTAAGATATACATCACATATCTTATAGACTGTGTATTACGACCACTTATAAGGTTTGTGAGCGGTGTAGTATGTTCACCGAATCCAAACTATTTAGCATTCATTTTTTTTCTATTTTTGTCGCCTTTTCATACATAGAAATATCCAGCTCGTAATCTTTATCAGATCCTTCGTTTAAGAAAGTGTCGATCAAAACATGGCTCTCCTGTGGAATGTCATTACATTTCTCGTATGCTTTTCTAAGATCGTCTTTAGATGTTCATTCATTGTCAAATTTGCAAGGCTAAAAATCCAAAATCGCTTTCCTGATGAAACCATAACTCGTTCAAATTAGTTTTTTTAAACCCAAAGCTTGGATTTCATGCGTCGGTATGTGTAGGAACCGGAACAACCAATAAGAAAGAAGACCAAGCTTTAAATTTGATTTTGAGTTAACTACATTTCTTTGTCCTTGTGGTTTACCGAATATAACGGTTTAAGTCCAATAGTTTAAAACGTAACAGATCCAGTCCAAATAGTTTAAAACGTAAAATTTTTGGTCCAATTTTGGTCCACTTTTGTCCTTGGTGGATTGTCCCCAAGTATAAGGGTTTAGTCCAATAAATGGACCAAAAGTGTTACAGTTTTAAACTAATTTGGACTGAATCCGTTACGTTTTAAAAACTATGGACTAAACATTATATCGGTAAACCACAAAGGACCAAAAATGTAGTTTTTACTACTTTGAATTTTATGTTTGGATTAAGTGTGAAAATTTTTTAGGTAAAAAAGGATGGAAAAATAATAATGTAAAGGTGGTGAAAAATTAAAAAAAATTCTTAATAATAATATTTAAAAAATTTTAAAATTTAAAACGGTAAGATTTTAAAAAGAAAAAAAGTTTACGTTTTTTGTCTTCATTTGACTCGCAAAACTGCCGAGAAACCAAAAAAATCAAACGACGAAGGGTAGTGGTATGGTGGCGAGGCAGTGGCAAGCGCCACGTAGGAACGGCGAGCAGGCCACCGCCACCACATCGTTTACTCTTAGTACTAGTATGATATGTTTGTACACGAGTATTGATGTGTATTAGTGTTCATATAGTTTTTTTTGGAGAGAATTGCACAAATGGTCCTTGTGGTTTGGGCAATTTGCACGTTTGGTCCGTTAAGTTTCGAAATTACAAAAAACGTCCGTGTGGCGAAGGTTTGGTTCCACTTTTAGTCTTTGGTCGAATTAAAATAACTGAAATACCCTTGTCTTCATCTTTAATAATTTTTTATTTATTTTTCCTTCTCATTCTTTTTTCCATAAAAGATAAACAAAACAAACTTTAAATAAACAAAACCCAGTGTTTCCAATTTTCCATATATTCATCATCACCTAGCTATCTTATAAACTTATCCAATCCCACCATGTCAACCCATCGCCCACCACCCTCAAAATCCATGGATCTGGAACTCATAATCATCTCAACCAAACACCTCAAAAACGTCAACTGGAAAAACGAAGATCTAACTCGCTACTAAATCAGACGACAAACAACACTAAACCGGTCTGGAACGAGCGCTTCATCATCCTGGTCGGTCCAACCGTCCAAATTCCGACCCTAACACACGAGGGTACGTGGTGGGTGTTTTGGATTTGTGGGATTTTGGTGTTTGGATGGGGCGGTTTGGTGGCTGAGTTAGGTACGATAGTGGTGTTTTGGTGGGCATGACTGAAGTAGGTGACTCTCGTCTTGGTGGTGGGTGAGGGGTAATGACAGTGTTGAAGATGAATTCGGCGAACATACACATTCTTGTGGGTATTTGAAAACAAAATAGCATTACAAAATCAATCCGAATTAAAAAGTGTGTTTGTATAATTACAATCTAACAAACAATGAACTTACTTATGTGGTTTTGTAAAGAGACGAGCGTCGGTGGGTACCATAGCATAGAACAAGCGGTCGGCAATCCGGAGTTGGCGAAGAAACATTAAGATGGTAATGATAATTAATTTAGGTTGTATAAAATAAGGGTTAAAGAGTTAGGAATATTAGATTTTATTCGTGATTTTTGTTAAAGAGAGAGTAAATTGAATATTAGGTTATAAATAAAAATTAAAGAAGAAATTCAATAAGTGATAGCAGAGTCTATTTCCGCTCAATTTAGTTCGAGCCAAAGACCAGAAAGTATAACCGAAAACCTTCGCCACGACGGACGGTTTTTTCAATTTTAGAACTCTAAATAAACAACTCAGCTGACTAAACAGGCAATTTTTGGACCAAACCACACAGGACCATTATTGCAATTCACACTTTATTTTGTAAAAAATTTTTAATTTGAAGTAAATAAACTCATTGTTATCAGTTGTTTCAAGAGTGTACTTGTTGTATCAGTTGTTCGAAGATGTGTACTCGTTGTATTAGTTGTTTCGAAGATGTGTACTTGTTATTAGTTGTTTCGAATTTGTGTACTCGTTATATCAGTTGTTTCAAATATGTTTACTCGTTGCATCACTTGTGTAATGTATGTGTATGACTGTATGGGATTCCGTGTATTAGTTTCATGTATGAAAAACAAATAATGTATGACTTATAAAATAAAATTATTGTGTATCATGTTATGCATAAAAAAATTGCACCGACTTCATGTATAAAAAAGTAGGCAAAAATTAAAAGAATTAACAATATTTGGATTTGAATTCTCAAAAGTACCCTTGAAAATCTATTCAATTAGTATAGCCACTCATTTAATGTTAATCTCATCTAGCACCAATAGATTCAACAGTGTAGATTAGTTTTTACTTTTACAAATATCAGATCATCACTCCTATCATTCTCACAGCTCGTCAATCATCCCCCGAGCACACTACATCTTTATCACCACATGCCCCAAATTACAATTTCCTCATTCTTCAACAACTCACACTCATTGTCTTCATCTCTCACATCATTTCTCTAACACATTAGCACACTCTTTAACAAAAAAACACACAAAACCCTAGATCCATGAGGTCCTCATCCTCTTCATCTTCAAGATCCAAGATCCACTCATCTAATCGATTTGCCTAACCTGTTTGATTTCCATTCATCGAATAACGTTTGATTTGTGTAGATCGATAATAGCTTTCTCTAATCTCTCTTGTTAGATTCGACGTGATTTTTAGAATTAGGGTTTCGATTTCTAATCGATTTCTTGGTTCTAAGTAATTACCATTCATCTGATTTAGTGAGATCTAGGGTTTGTTATTCATTGTTATCTGCTAAATCCCTCTTTATTCGATTCGACGATAATCATTAGGTTTTAGATCTCCTTTCAATGGATGTTTTTAGGGTTTGATCCTTTCTTTTTCGTGATTGTGTGTTTGAACTCCCTTCAATCCAAGATGACTGGTGGACTCTATGAAAATACCAGGCGTCAGTTTTCCTCAAATGAAGATTTTACCAAGAAAATTTCCCATTCGGTTTTTGTAACTAATTTTCCGGATTATGTCAATTCTCGTGATCTATGGAACAAATGTAGCGTATATGGAACGGTTATAGATGTGTTTATTCCGAATAAAAAGTCTAAAGCAGGGAAGAGATTTGCATTTGTCCGTTTCATTAAGGTCTTTAATCTCGATAGATTGGTGAAGAATTTATGCACGATATGGATTGGGAGTTATCATTTGTTTGCAAATCAGGTTAGGTATGATAGGCCTCAAAAACCTCTGAATCCTAATACTAATGTCCCCCAAAAATATGGTTCGAAGAAGGATGCAGACCATAGGAATGGCTCAACGGGTTCTCATCAGAAAAAGGGAGGTGTGACTTCTTATGTTTCAGTTGTTAATGGGGTAACTCCGTTGGTCCAACCTGGAAATTCGTTGTCATCTGCTCCTGCTCTGGTGTTAGATGAGGAGTGTGTTGTGGAAAGGGATTTCTCTAATTGTGCTATGGGGAGAGTCAAGTCCTTTGATTCCATTACCAAGTTACAATCCCTTCTCGTGGACGAGGGATTCGTGAATGTTACATTGTCCTATCTTGGAGGCTTGTGGGTTATGTTTGAATGTGATAAACCTGATACGAAAAGAAATTTGGTTAATCATGTTGGGATCAATTCTTGGTTTCAAGTGATACAGGAAGTTAATCCGGACTTTGTCAGTGATGAACGAGTAGTGTGGTTAGATATTGAGGGAGTCCCACTTTATGCTTGGTCTCGCAAATCGTTTGATAAAATCGGTAACAAATGGGGAGAAGTGCTGAACATTGAAGACTCGTATGAGACTTCCTTTGGACGTAAGCGTCTATGCATTTTAACTAAACATCCGGTGTCCATTTTTGAATCTTTTAAAATTATTGTTAAAGGTAAAGTGTATATGGTTCGCGCAAAAGAGCTATTTACTTGGACTCCTTCTTTTGAATCTATAAAGGAACATGATTATTCCTCGGAAGACGAATCTGTTCAAGGAGTAGGATCTAAAGAAAATAAGTATAACACGTATGAGAAAGAGGAGGGTGAGTTTAATAATAGTGAAGATGAAGAAGTTGCTGAAACCGATTTTATGGAAAAATCTTCTCAGTCAATGGAACACAGTGTACACGTGGATAAGGAAATTTCTGCTGATCCGTTTGGACTTAATGATCTATTAGGTCTAAAGAAGCCTGTAGAGGAGAATTTGGAACCGAGTCCGTCTTTGTCACACCCCCCGGGGTTCTCGCCAGTGGGATCTTTGAATTCAAGTGACAAGGAATTGAATAAGGAGTTTTCACCAACGATAAGTGCTAAGGTAATGAACAATTCTCAAGTGGTCCATGAAGATGTTTCGTCTCTGTTGGGGGAAGTGGGAATAATAAAGGGGGATCTGTTTTGGGAGTGCTCGATGAGATGATTCGTGTGGATAGGGCTATGGGGTATTCTATGGAGGGGTGTGAAAAAGATATCGAATCCATCATTAATAGCAAAAGAGACGAGGCTGTTTTAAGATGAATTTTGTGTCTTTTAATATTCAAGGGCTTGGTAGCAAGTCCAAAAAGGAGTGGGTAAAGGAGTTATCTAATAATAATAAACTTAATTTTATTGCAATTCAAGAAACGAAGATGGAGAAGGTGTCACACATGGATGTGAAGTTTATGTGGGGTAACTCGAATTATGACTACGTGTTTAGTGAAGCGGCTGGTAATTCTGGTGGAATTCTTTGTATTTGGGAGGAATCTTTTTTCAAGAAAGATTATGTTACGATCTCGGATTCGTTTGTAGCCATTTATGGGACGTGGATCCCTAGTAAAACTAAGCTTCTTGTTGTGTCTATTTACGCCCCGCAGCAACCTTCTTTGAGACGGGTGTTATGGGAATATTTACTGATTTTGTTGGGTCGTTGGAATGGAGAGACTATTTTAATGGGCGACTATAACGAAGTGCGTACCAATGTTGAAAGACGAGGTACGTGTTTTAATGTTAATAACGCTAGCGCTTTTTAATCAATTCATATCTTCTTCTGGTTTAGTGGATATTAAAATGGAGGGATACACGTTTACTTAGTCACACCCTTCGGCGGAAAAAATGAGTAAGTTGGATAGGTTCCTTGTTTCGGACGGTATTCTTACTATTTTCCCCTCCATTTCGGCGTTATGTTTGGACCGGCATCTTTCGGACCATCGTCCGATTTTGTTATGTGAAGTTAAAGTGGACTTTGGACCGATTCCTTTCAGGTTCTATCATTCGTGGTTCAAACTCGTTGGGTTTGATGATATGGTGGAACAGACTTGGCGCGCCTTGGCTTATTCGGACAATAATAAAATTATTCGGTTTAAAAAGAAGTTACAAGAGCTCAAAAAGTTATCAGGTTGTGGGTTAACGATAAGAAAATTCAGAGTGCACGTTTCAAGAACTCCATTGTTTCTGAGCTTCGTGATATTGATAAACGTTTGGATCAAAATGGGCCTATTGATTCGTTGATTTTTAGGCGACAAGACTTAATGAGTAACCTGAATGATCTAAAGGAGATGGAAGATATGGATTTCGTCCAGAAAGCAAAAGTCAGATGGGCGATTGAAGGTGACGAGAACTCAAAGTATTATCATGGAATCATTAACAAGAAACGGTCTAATCTAGCCATCCGTGGTGTGTTTGTTGATGGTACGTGGTACACAGATCCTATCTTAGTGAAGAAAGCTTTTAAAGATCACTATGAAGCTCGTTTTAATAAGCCCACAAAGGCTAGATTGAAACTCAGTTTCTCCTTTCCGAATCGGTTATCTACAGATCAGGTTGCCGACTTAGAGCGTCATGTGTCTCATGATGAGATTAGATTGGCTGTGTGGGATTGTGGAGTCAATAAGTCACCGGGCCCGGACGGGTTCACTTTTGAATTCTTTAGAAAATTTTGGAAGGTTATTGGTCCGGATTTCTGTGAAGCAGTTGAGCATTTCTTTAAACAGGGCTCGTTCTCTAAGGGTTGTAACTCTTCTTTTATTGCTCTAATCCCAAAAGTCCTGGATGCAAAATTCGTCAACGATTATCGCCCTATTAGTTTAATAGGGTGTATTTATAAGGTCGTCACTAAGATTTTGGCAAGCCGTTTGGCTATGGTTATAGCAGGCCTTGTGTCTAACACTCAATCCGCGTTTGTTGCTGGAAGACAGATCTTGGATGGTCCTTTCATTCTTAACGAAGTGCTTGATTGGTGTAAAAGGAAGAAAAAGAAAGCGTTGTTTTTTAAAGTTGATTTTGCTAAGGCTTATGACTCGGTTCGTTGGGACTTCTTGCTTGACGTCCTTGAGGCTTTTGGATTCGGTTCGACTTGGTGTACTTGGATTAGAGGTATTTCTGATTTTGCTAAGGCTTCGTTACTAGTTAATGGAAGTCCGTCTGACGAGTTTCATATTCATCGGGGTCTTAAACAAGGTGATCCGCTATCGCCTTTTCTTTTTATTCTTGTTATGGAAGCTTTGCATTTATCCGTTTGTAAAGCAGTTGATGAAGATGTGTTTAAAGGCATTCAGTTACAGGGGGTGTCTATCGGCTTTATCTCATTTTTTTTATGCGGATGTCGCCTATTTTATGGTTGTGAATGGTCTGATAATATTTGAGAGGTATTATCAATATTCTTAAATGTCTTCATCTCGCGTCGGGATTAAGTCTTAATATTATAAGAGCCTCAAATTTTGGGTGTGTGGGTCTCGCGGGTTCTAGAGTGAGGATATGGCGTATTTTTAGGTTTGCATATTATGGAAAACAAGTCGTTATCTTGGGTTTCTGCTGGGGGCTGGGCGCTAGTTCATACGGTTGGGATGATGTAATTTTAACGCTTTGCCCCTATATTTTTTTTTCAATGGTTTGTCTAAATGGAAAGAGAAATCCCTCTCAATTGGTGGTAGGTTACTTTGTTAACATCAGTTTCGGTGATCTGCTTTATAAATGTCCATTTTAAGGGTTTCTAAAGGTTGGGCGCTTTAGTTATGGAGTCAATCGTTAGTAACTTCTTTAAAGGTGGTCTTTAGTTGTGACAGCATTTGGGAGAAAAAATTTTTGATTGCTTGGGAAAAGGTGTTAGCTTCGAAGAAGAAAGGGGGGTCTTGGTTGGAGGCTTCGAGTTATTTCGTCTCTTAATCGATGCGCTCCTCTAAAGTGGGTTTGGCGTTTCGTTCAGCAAGATGATTCTTTTGGTGGTTTGTGTTATCCAAGCGGTTCTGGGGTCTAAGATTGATTCTCATTTCAGTTCGTAAGGTTTCCATATGGTGTTCGATTTTGAAGGAAGTTCAAGTGCTTAAGTCATCCTGATAGATTTTCTTAGTCGTATTGCTCTCTAACCGTTCGGGGATGGTCAATCTAGTAGTTTTTGGGAAAGAGACTTGGATGGGGGATATTCCCTTGTGGGAGTTGTGTCCGCTGTTTGTTTGCCTTGATTCTCGCTCCCACAATTTGTGTGGCGGCTAAGATGGTGGCCCACTGGATAGTTTTTTCAGGAGATCCTTTAGTAGAGACGGGGTCGAACAGCAAGAGTTATCAGATTTTTTATGTTGTTTTGAATTCAGTGGTTCTTTAAGTCTAATGATCGTTGGATTTCGCCTTTTTTTGCAGTGGTGATTTAGTGTGATAAGCTACTACGTTTGCTATGATTGATTTGATGCTTTCCTCTCATCTGAGCGACTAGGTGGGATAAGTTAATTCCTTTAAGATTAATGTTTTTATGTGGCGGAATGCTCGTCGGGGGTGTTAGCTACTAGACTACAATCTGGTCCAAAAAGGTGGTTAATTTGGGAGTCACTTCTTGCGGTTTGTTTTTTCGGTATGAAGAGGATGTCATAGATTTGTTATTTCGTTGTTCTCTATTCAGGAGTTTTGCATCGTGTTTGACGTTTGGTGGGAGATCGCTTTCAGCTTTGGGCCGTTCTTTTCTCAGAAAGGGGGACGAGTGTGGTTCTCTTCTATTCTATCGGCGTTTCAGTTAAGGTTGTTTTGGAAGGGTCTTTAGTTGCTTGGTGGTTTATTTGGAGGATATCGGAATCGTTCTATTTTATGTTAATTAAGGCGTCTAGATCGATCCTTATTGAGATATTGTCTTTCTCCTTTTTTGTTGTACTCGTAGGGTGTTGTAGAAAGTTTTAGGGATGATTGGCTTAAAAACTCGTTTAATGATCTTTGTAATTTCTTTTCTAGCTCCTCGTCTAGTTTATAAAATTTTGCCGTTCACAATAAAAAGACATACTTAACGATGTTTTTTAAGCTAAATTTTTATAGGCATAATGCAAGCACAAAAAATAATATTAGCATACTATATATATGTGGTTTGTATCTTTTTGCGGTCGATTGGATTAGATTCTAAAGTTGAGTCAAACATGATAATCTCCCCTTGGGTTTACACCAATCCCACATTAGTTAATTGTATATAAAATTTTTCTTTTAATAAAAAATCATGGGTCCCATTATTTTTTTCACTCAACATAAACCTTACATGATCAAATATGTTTGACCCATAACTTATGAGATTCATTTTGTCGTTTTTGTACTTGTAATGTATTGCACTTATTCTTTTTAATTGATAATTCGTTTTCAAAGTCACTTAAGTATGTTTGGCATTACGTTGTGGAAGTTATTATCTCATTATTGTGCTCTCAAGTCAACTAATCATCTTTTAATGTTAATATAGCGAAACTTGTTCTAATTTACTTAGCTATAATGTTTAGCTAAATAGTTATAAAATAAACTGAGTTATATGTTGAGGTAAAGGCATATTTGTTTTTGTTCTTTCTTTTGATTTCGAAAAGTAAAGGAAGTGAAAACTTCAAAAACGATCTATGATGATATGGGTTTTTCGTTTAGCGAAGATCTTTAAATCTCAAAAGAGATACGAATCAAAGCAGAGATCGTTATTATTTTTCCTTGTCGTTTCTTATTATTTTCGATTTTGAATCTTTGTTGACTCAATCCCTCTTAAGATTTTTGTTGCATATCTCTTTCATATATTTATGTAACATCAATGTAATTACGACATAGATCAGGATTTGCCATCCGGTAACACAAATGAGAAAGTAAATAAATAAAGCGAAAAAAAGGCCAAACTCACCCGTGACAAAGATATTCATTTTGAGTTTATTCATTACCTAGTACTATTTAGCACAAAAAAATGTCGCAACAGCCAAGTTTTGTACGTATCCTAAAATTGCAAATGATTAGAAAGCCTTTTCATTATAGAACGTGAATTGTAAGTTCATCTATTATTCTTATTTACTACTCGTAATTGACACCTACATCATTACACATATCATGTTTGTGCTTGTTCTGTTAAATATACAAACCGAAAACGAACCGAAGAGGACCAACAAAACCGATGAAAACGGGTGAACCGGACATGACCGGGATCATTTTTTCCCGATTAATCTCAAAGTACCCGTTACTGCAACACGTAAATAACCTGATAGGTCGTTCTAATACACGTTGCCTAAATTATTTATTTTGTTTATATGTAGCGGTTTTAATTTATATTGGA